>MVJL01002984.1:0-92997 GCA_002156465.1 Macrocentrus cingulum | reverse complement strand
AAAAAAAAAAAAAAAAAAAAAAAAAAAAAAAAAAAAAAAAAAAAAAAAAAACAACAGATACATGAAGAAAATTTTCCCAGAATTTATTCCAATGAGACTTTATATACTTACAAATGATTGTAGAAATATTAAGGACGTAAACAATTAATATAAATATATATATAAATGATTATATGAAAGAAACGTTAATGAAAAAGTCGTTTTTCTCTAGAGTAAAGCTATAAAATGTCATATTTTCAATTTTTATCTATTGACTGGAAACATAACTAGGTAGAAAACGTGAGTTTTGATGTGTTAGAATTCCCTAGGTGTGCGGTAAGAAATAATATATTGCATAGCACACACAAACGTAACGTGATATCACAGTGCTATCGATATAATTTCCCACGAGACGTTGCTTGTCAATCGATTTATGCGTCAGCAGGTGTGCATTCTGACTCTCGACTCACGTCAACATATCCAACTTGTATTAAAATCCTTGATATACAATTTTTTATTTAACATTTAATTAAACTAATGACATATTTAATTATTCCAACATACAATTTAAACAATTTTCCACTTTAATATTCAACTAATCGACTTTTAACCAATAAAACAACATCCCTTTGCTTAAAAACATGAAAAAATTGAATAAAAAAATTTTTTTTCTTATAAATAAAAAAAAAACTTGTAACAAGGACTCTCGTGAAGTGTTTTGCTGTGATAATAACTATTATTAGTGATCGATCTGGGTTATATAATAATTCAGTTACACGTTACACCGTGAAACACACCCGATAAACGGATTAACCGCCAACACCACCGGATTATATCGTGTGCGGGACAATAATATGGGCAGATTTTGCGCTCGACGTGATGCTTGCATGCATGTAAATAAGAAAAAGAAAATTGGACAGACGATAGAGGCATGATAAAGCACCTATACGAGGAAAATAGTTGGATAATGCTTTGATTTCACATACATACATTCTATCTATATTATATATAGCTATATATATACCTACATTAACTCATCCCCAAGATCCGGATTGTCGAGAACGCGAGATCTGAACTGGAGCACAGCCCGCCACCGTTGCCAATCAGCTCTCGTGGCAGTAAAGCCCACATTTTTCAAGCCCGTTCTGCGTTATATGTCTTACACCATAAAACTGTAATCCACTTGATTGGCCGAGGTTTATATAGATCCCCAAATATATATAGATATTTCTCTACTCTGCATTTTATTGTTGGCGTTAATGAACTCGATTTTGCTGTGCGAATTCTCCTTTCTATTGTGACTTGAACAAAAAAAAAAAAAATAATAAGAAAAATCGACAAAAACACTTTACTGCAGGATTTTCATATTCTCTACCACTTTACAGCCAAGATTATGGCCCTATTTTGTTATAGCAAACCCTTTAAATTTCCTGTTTTTGAGACAAAAGTAAAATTTCACGTTATTATAATTAAAATTAAAAAATGAAACTTTTGGAAATCTCGTTGTTTTCATGACTTTTTTTCGGTTTTTTTTTTCAGCGTTAACTTATTCAAATTATTGAAGATGAAATTCTCTAGAAAAAATGTGAGATACAATTTTCTATAAGTATTTCCCTCAATTAAAAAAAAAAAAATGTATTTTTATGAAATTTTTATTTTGCGAAATATCTTGGATATATTTCAGAATTTTGAAAAAATGTATTCTATATTTTTTGTAGATAATTTAATTGCCTATTATTTAACTCTTATAAGATTTTTGATTATTTCGCATAGTTTGAGAGTTACTGAAAGATTAACGCGAAAAAAAAAACAGAAGTTTATATTTATGTTTATGAGTTATTATTTTCTGTTTTTAATTTTTTCGCTGTGATATTAATTTTCCCCGCGTGTTTAAGGACTGTGTGTGTGTGTGTGTGCAGGAGAAATGGAAAAAGTATATATGGGGAGAGAGTTGAAGGCGGCACTTGCGTGATCTTAAGCTAAAACCCAGGTCGTTGGGCCGCACGTATTCGCTATAAATCAGCGTATTTCTTGCCGGGCCACGTAAACTCGGCGCATGGGGCATTCGATCCGTGCTTCTAAAGTCGACAGAAGTTGGCCTGATAGCGCCAGCCACGAGCTCTCAGTATATAGTCTGTCGTGTGGGTTTTGTAGTAAAATAGAGAACGACGACGAGTGGCTTTTGGTTCAATGTTACTGTGAACTCCTTATACTCGTCGTCGAGTTGAGAGTTTGTGCACGTAGACGTTCTCGTCAGTTAGAAGGTTGTTCTTGAGATTTTTGCAACAATAGACCGAGGTAAATACGCAGTATACCAGTGGTTATGCAACTATATTTATGAAATACCCGGGAAAAAGCTCCTTTTATATTTTAAGTCACTCTCCGTGGTTATCTTTATGCCAGAATAATTTTTTTAAAAAATCTAATTTACCGAGGTTTTACTGAAAAAAAAAAAAAAAATTCCTCGTTATTTATTTTATTTACTTGTTTCTTTTTTAATAAAATCAAGGCCAAATACAATTCTTGCATTTGAACATGTTCACGTTACAAACATTAAATTATTTTTTTTTTTTTAGAGAGGTATCGTGAAGTTGATGAAATCACGTTTCTTTACTCCGACAAAATATCGTTTAAAAAAATTTTTTACGTTCTTACTGAACAGAAAGACATATAATATGATGTATTTGTAGTTGAACAAACCATGAGAAACCTTAATAATATTGAATTATTTCAGTTTTATTCATTTTTTTTTTAGTCAGGAGCAAGTAGTACGATTTTAATATAGTCAGACGGCATGTTTTAATTATTTAAAGAGGAATAAAAATATGAAATATGTTACAAATGGGTTTTTTAAAACTTTTAAATTTCTTTGATAATTGATAATTATCTGTAATTTTTTGTATTGTTAATAACAATTAATAACAAAATATTTTGATATGATAGAAAAAAAATTTTGAAATGAATGAAATTATGGTTTAAATCAATTATTTTTTAATTCTAAGTTCAAAAGAAATTTTTTTTTTTCCGATTTTACAACATGGAAATGAAGTTTAATGGTTTTTTTTTATAAAAGTATATGGGTTATTTATGAATTATTTAAAATAATTTTGTGTGAATATTTATCAGTAAATATGACTATATTCGAGATAAAGATAAATTTTTCAAAGTTTAAACATTTCCAACATTTATTCCGACTTTCAGTGATAACAAGCGTGCTCACTGATAAATTTTGTCGAGAGACGACAGTTCTCAGATGACTTTCGTTGCAGAGTGCGGACGTGACTGGGAACACGAATTGTACTTGGATAGGAAATTGTGAATTGCTTTCTCCATGAGTTAATTAATACAACCAACTAAATTAACGATAAATAAATTAAAATGTATGCTGATCTCGAAAGTTAACATTCATTTACGATTTTTATAAGTTAAATAAATTTAAAAAATGAGTTTTGTATAGATTTTTATATAACTATAAATTCTCTTGGTCAAATTTTTTAAAAAGTTTACTATATATTTCAATCCTAAAAAATTTAATAATTTCAATCAAATCAATTATATCTCAAAAACTACGAAAAATATAAAAAAAAAATTTTTTATATTTTTTTTCGTAAATATTTATATATGACTGTGTGTCAGAAAAAAAATTTTATCAACCAGAAATACAGTTAATTTACTAGAATAAATAAATAAATAAGCATAAATGGATAATAACAAAAAATACATCTACTGAGTATATCGAGTATGGAATATAACTGAATTAACAAAATGAAATATTTATGCAGAGTAATAGTCTAAATGTAGATGACACTCGACTTGACCAATCAACAACGAGAGTATTTCAATGAATTCAAATTCAATCATGACCGCTTGCAGCGTGAATTGATGATGGACAATTCAACTCTGCAGACATGCGAGTATATAAATGGCAAAGTCATGCATATTTACATTAATATCTAGCATGGAGACTGATTTTCATGAAATAACATGTGCATAAATAGGCGCACAAATTAGTCTCTAAGCACCAATATTTATTCAACCTAGTAAACAAGAATTACCGAAGTTGCACGAATTAATTTGCCTGGCAGATAATGTGCATACACATTTGCGTGTACATATCTGGGCATAGGCGTACAATATAGCATAGAAGTTTGCCCTGAGTACATACGCACACAGTGCGCAGGTGAATCTGTCCAAATGGAGGGCAGGTTTGGTGAAGTGCACCAGCAGCAGGACGTACCACTGGGGTGAGGAGCTTCTAGGCGGGCTCGGTAAACTGCCGGCACTGATATTAAGGAGCCCCAGGCTGCTCTGTACAGTGCCTCAGAAAATTTATCTGTCTAGCAGCACAGTAGAGCTTTGAGTAATGCTCAACTCAAACTTGCCATGCTGAGTTCACTTGCCTTAGCAAGGATTATTCATGAGTCTTCTGGCGAGAAACTCTATCGACGACCATCAGCAAATGTTAACAAGTCTTTTCTAGACATTTTATCATTTTATTCTACCGACTCCTTCGGGTATTATTGACATTCGTAAATTATATTATGCTCTGTCAACAGGAATTTTTTTAAAACCACATTTGAAAATTTTATCATAAAAAACTTCAAAATATTCAAAAACCAATCGATAATTTTTTTTTTATTATTACTATTATTTAATAAAATTATTATTATTTTTAGGAAGAATAGATTCTGAGGGAAAATATTACATTTTTTAAATGTCATTAAATAATTGAAAAACTTTTGGTTTTATATATTATGTGTTTAAATGTAATAATGAAATATTTTACTGTTTTTAATTAAAATATCTTCAAAACTAATAAAGATAAAAATTTTTGTCAAGATATAGTTTTTATAGGAAATTTTCTCAGCTATAAAAAAGGTTCTTATCAAAATTCGTTTAACTAGCATCCTTATCAAGATATTAGCGAGTAAAATGTTCTAAACTTTTTTTGACGATATACGTCATATACTTTCAGTTTTATTAGACACGTG
Organism: Macrocentrus cingulum; assembly: GCA_002156465.1. NCBI lineage: Eukaryota > Metazoa > Arthropoda > Insecta > Hymenoptera > Braconidae > Macrocentrus > Macrocentrus cingulum. The sequence continues at coordinate 88,027 of MVJL01002984.1, read as the reverse complement.
ATTGAGTCAGTTTTTTTTTATATCCTATAGCAAAGATAGGAAAATCATTTTTCTTATGGTTTAAAAAAATAAAAGAGAAAAAAAAAAACCTACTATTTTCGTTTTACAGATTTTGTATATAAAAAAAAAAAAAACATAATTTATCATGTTTTAAGAACTCCTCTAAAAAAAAACAACCCAAACATTTTTAAAGGTTACACGAGAATTTTAAAATTTGTAACAGGTCAAAATTTGATTGTAGAAAAAAAAAATTTTTTCTCTCGCGTTTTTCCTCGAGTAAATTGTTTTAAAACTAATATAAATAATTTCTACAAAATATTTCAGTTCTAAATATTAATTTTCAGGATATTTTTGTCACTACTTTTTTTTTTTAGTTTAAAAAAATGGTTAAAATCAGATTTTAACTATTTTTACAGATTAGAAAAAATTTATGTATCAGACTGATGTTTTTAGAATTCTCTTAAAACATAATAAACTATAATTTTTTTGATACGAGACTTGAAAAATTAAAAAAGTCTTTTTTCACGCCACTCGTTTGATGATTTTATCTGATATGAATATTAGAGCTTTAATTTGCATTAACAATGAATTTATTATAATTAAGTAAAAACTAGAATTTCTCATTCAATCAATCATTTACGATGAGCAATGATGGATGACAGTAGAAACGGGTTTATCGACAGGCGTGTGAAAGTGTTGCAGACACAAGTCGATACTGTTATACAATATAGAGCCAGCAAAATGATTCTTTTACACTCAAAGACATGCAAGCATTTTGCCTGATGTTCTCCATTGTTGTCAGGGTGTGATGGGGTTGAGATATCCACCTCACACGCCATTCACACTAGTGTAGAGTAATACATGCTGCTGGTGTGGCTCAATCTCTGTGGCTTTGAGTTATCTTCTTATACGGCTCTAGACTTTGTGCCACGCCTTGCAGTCGTCATGCACCCAGGCATTTCACTACCACCTAACCTGGCTGCGAGTTGTCGAGATTATGAATGTTTTTTAAAAGCAGTGAAAGCCGCAGTAAGATGATGATGTGTGTATATGTATAGAAATAAGCGAAGCATCGTGTGAGACCTGGCATTTCATATTTTGCTGTTATTGCCACGCAGTTGATGCACTCTCTCATTATTACACTTTGTTCAACTTTGTCTAGCAAGTTAATTAACAGCTTTTAGGTCAAGTGGCATTAGACTTTGATCAAAAGCACACGAATATGTAGGTTTAGGAGCATCCAACTAATCAAGATGCTACTAGGTACACAACTTGCAACTGTGCTCATTATCCAACTAATCCCATTATTGTGCTCGAGTTGACCAATTAACGTATTCACAGAACATTGCAGTTGGGTATTGTCACGCGCATTATACAGTCGGTAAGTCTATTGCCCTTGGAGATCTTCACATATCGTATGACTAAAGCCTCAAAACGCCGTTTAAGCACTTGGTTTATGTATTTTTTTTTTTTACTTATACACCAATAACTCGGTAAATAAGTGAGATAATGAAAAATATCAGTGAACTTAAATGATGAGAAATTTAATTTTCTATAAAAAATGTAGAATAAATTTTTTTGATATTTTTATTTATTTTTGAGATATTTTGAAAAATAAAAATTTTTAAAAATTTAAAATTTTTCAAAAACTGAGTACAATACAAAAAATTTTATTTAACATTTTTTATAGACAATTTAATTGTCTATTAATCAATTTCTATAATATTTTTTTATATCTTTTTTATTTACCGAGTTATCGGGGAAAAAACGAAAAAATAATTGCGGAAATAACAAGATTGCGTTGGAAAAATTTAATAAAAAATGTTTTTAACTGAAATAAATGTTAAAACTGATGCATCGATATCTTGAACAAATTGTGGATAATCATGTCTCCAGTATTTCTCCGGATTACTGGGTGGCTTGTGTATCACCAGCTCCGCCTCTTTCAGTTTGCCGGGAACTGATCGATACTCGTGTGTTGGACAAATTTCACTGGGTTTTCATCAAGTGTAGAGTGACACTTCTGTGTCAATCTGCTATTTGAAATCTTCACATGACATTGATGACTATATATACAGGCCATAATTCATCAGTGAAATATTTTTTCTCTTCTTCATTGTCAATAGAATAGAATTTGAATTTGATTGAAACTATCGACCAATTTATACAGATATGAATATTTAAGTAATTTTTTTTTATATTTGCTTGGAACAATTGAAAATGGAAATCTAGAGTCTGTACAGTAAGTCTGAGAATATTTTGTAATATAAAAAAAAAGGAAAAAAAAAAATAATAATAAAAGAGAAACATGCCCTGCTCTCATATTGTCCAAGATTGTTCGATATTGGAGAGTATTGTTCCAGATTCACTATTGTCATCGCTTCTTTCAGTCTGTCTTTTTTTCCTCTCTTCAACCTGAAGCTTGGAATTGCTGTATACATCAACTGAGGTGGCATTTTAATTCAAAATGAATGTATATTAAATTATATTATTCATACTTTTTCTCATTTATATCTTTTTTTCAACATCCAACTTTTTACAAATCAGACATTTTTTTTTTTTTTTTTTCATATAAAACTCAATTTTTACATCATGTGAATATTCGAAAAAATTATCTTGCTGTTTTAAAACAAAATATCTTCTAAACTATTGAAGATAAAAAATTTTCTCAAAAGATCTTTTTTATAGAGAATTTTATTATCTATAAAAAAGGTCCTTAACAAAATTTGTCCAACGTGTATCCTTATGAAGATATTTAGCAAATAAAAAAGTTGTATTTTTTTATTAATACGTTTTTTTCATTTATTTTAAACACACACATTATCATAATTTGCATTTTAGAATATTTAATAATAAATAAATAAATAAAACTGTAAATAACATTTTTTTTTTTTTTTCTCCGAAATGATTAGATATCTTTATAACGACTTTTCATCGCACGATTTTTTATGTTTTTTTTTTTTTTTTTCAAAATTCTTTTTAATAATACAGTGTTGTTGAAGCAAATTTCATTGAATTATTGCAGATAGCCACACAGAGTTTATGACGCAGATATGTTTCGCGAGGTTGTGCATGCTATTATGAGCGCGTAAAAGGCGCTCGTATCTGCGCATTTATGTCTTTGAGTGAATAGCAACGAAATAGTTGACAATGTTTGATATAAGCTACATTTAAACTTTCGAGAGTTAACTTATTAAAGTGAAATTCCAGAGTGGATAAATGGCAATTATGAAATCTATGAAGCGTTTATGTTGAAGAAAAAAATTAAATTTTGAGTGCGAGTGTAAAAGGGAACATCAGGTGTGCTAATGAATATCAAAGGGTGCAATTTTACTGACCCTCATTAATTTTACAAGGGTGTGATAGTGGAGCTTTTGGGTCGATATAGCTGTGGCGCGAATGACTGCATTTCCTCGGGCATACACTGGTGGGAAATATCGAAGTATAATCACGGGGATGTGCCGGGCAAGTGGCGGCGTATGCACACCGCACGAGAGATCTTCAAGTGAGCACCAGCGCCGCGCTGTACTCTAGTACCGCGCCAGAGAGAGGAGTAGATCGATAGGTCGTCGGCCGGTGTAGAGGATACGGGTCCAACCAGCCTTTGCTAGATATCGCCGTGCACTTCGTAGTCTCGTTGTGGCTTTTATTCTCCTCATACTTCATCGCAAATCTCTAGATATCCCACACGTCAAAAATTCCAGATTAACACCCCATTGTCGAAAATCCCAATGTATATATCAAAATTAATTGACTTAAAAAAATATTCAGTCAATTTTTTTATTTAAAAATCATTGATTTATCCTCTTACAAATTTTAGTGTAATTAAAATTTTCGGGAGTTTTTTTTTATTGTTTATCTAAACGTGTCATGAAATGATGAGCCATAGGGAAAACTGAGACATGTTTACCATAGAGGTAATCTGACCGATGCTATGAATAATTTTTTATTTATTAATTCATTGATTTAATAGTTTTTAATAAAAACTGATGAAGATTTTAATGATAATATTCTTGTCCTGTTTGTATTGTATTTAATTGTTTTCTCGGTAAAAGACATGAAGGTTATTGGTTGTCACGTGCTCGGGATTTTTATGAGGTTTTATACACCAATTATTGGACTTGAAGTCATGCTAGTCAATTGGAATGCTTAATCAAATGGCTGAACACGTCTACGCGCTCGACTGCATCTCCAATAAACGGGTGATTGGCATTCTCGCATTTTTCTCTTCTTTTTTTCTATTTATTTATTTTTTTTTCTACTATGTCTACCATGAAGCAACGACGCCAGAGGCCTGATTTTGCGACATCAAAGAGCAGAATAATTTTTTTCGGGGAGGACAGTGAGATGATTGGGAACTATTGGTATAGTATATGTCGAGGAGACAATCAAATATCGTCCTACTGCATATACTCAAATGAATATTCCGGATTTTTCCGTTGGGATGAGTCGACCTAGATCTGGCCCAATTTTCTTGGATAAAAAACGCCGCGACTACCGAAACGTGTATTCTCTTGATGCTATTGGATATCTGAAGGCAAAAAATGTTTTTTTTTTTTTTCTACTCTCCCTTATAACAACCAAGAGACACTAAATTATTTTTTACTTAGCATAAAAAAGTTGGAGGAAAAATATAATTTGGATATTTTTCCGGACAAAAAACTTGGACGTAGAAAGTTAAAGAAATATAATTTACAATTGTTGCACAATTGATAATTATATCATAAAGTCTAAAAAATTAATTTAAAAATAATAGTTTTTTTTTTTTACTCTGTGTATCAATTATTAAATATACGTCTGGGTATTATAAAATTATTATTCTTGTTGACATATTTTCTGCCCCGTGGTGAATACTAATTATCCTCTTGGTTAAAATTTGTCAAACAAAAAGCGTTGAATAATGCGTTCAAGTTATTTTCATTATCACGTGAAATTAATTAGCATAGATAAAGGAAGCATTTAATTTTACAAGTTGGAAACATGCAGTTGTGAAAATTCACGAACAACGAAATTAAATTAAATTGCCAACACTGGACATGTACAGAGGTAAAAAAACTGGAAAAAAAAAAAAAAACAAATTTAAAACGATTCTCTGTCTACCAGGCGTAAAATTTACTGTACATATTCTTTAATAATTAATAAAAACAAAGATTCTCACGGCAACAAGGGCTTGCAGGCGTGAGCACTGTTCCAATTGGCAAACTGCCAAAATAAGAAAAAAAAACTATTTGTTGAGTACGTATAGTTTTTATCATCTTCAAACTGTTATTCAAGTGTGCCACTGTCACATTAGAAAAATTGTAATCATTCATCCACATAAATTGGATAAATATTCGCGTGAAAATGTGTGGCATACTAAAGCGCTAAGTCGCTTATTAATCCGCAGATTATCTTCAACTCCTCTGCGCAGACTCTCATTTTTCACTGATGAAGATCATATTATTTCACAGTTGACGGAGCCAATAACGAGTAATTCAGCGTCTTTGAAATTAAACGATGAGAGGAAATGCTGGATGAAAATCTTCGAAGCTTTTTGAAGATAGCCTCATTACGCTGAGCCAAGCACACTGCCTCATTACACACTAAATTTACTTCAATAAAATTATCGACCCTTGAAAATGAACAAATTTTTCCCATTACCACACGCAAAATGATTAATTAATCACTAATAACACAAATAAATTGTATTATTTCAAACATTGTAGAAATCTATTAAAATATTTACGATTGATTAAAAATATTTAATACAGTTTCTATAAAATACAATAATACTATTAGGCACATCTATGAAATATTTATTATAATAAATTTAACCTAATAATTTACAACTATTATTCTAGTACAAAAAACAACGTTGATTACACACCTCTACTCTGCCCTACAGGCCTTACACAATTACCATAGCGCGCAATTAGTACTATTGGCCAGTAATAATTGATACCTTGGAGCTATTAATGAAATAAAACTTAGCCGGAATTGAAATAGAAACCGAAGGGAAAATTGAGCCAGCGTAGTCAGTCGCCACTACACGTTTTACTCTCATTTTCAACTATTGAAAATTAACAACTAATACGATAATAAAATCAGTCATAAATTTCTCTTATTAGCAAGAAAATATATTTTATTATTACAACATCCGATGAATAATGGTCTTTAAAGTGCTTTCACTTGATATATAATAGTTAAAAAAAAAAATCGTCTAAAAACACAGCAGCAAATTCATGACTTATACATTGCCCTCGATTTTTTTATACAAATTAAAACAAAAAATTTAATTTGTTCGCAGCTGATAATCACCATTTTGCGTGATGTAACGCACCCATGGAAGAGCCTGATAGCCACTCTTCTCAATGATCTTCAAGTAGCGCACTTGGATGCCCGAGGTTGTAAAGTACGGAATTTCAAACTTGACTTGAATCGGCGGCTTGCCCTCAACATCCTCACCAACGACAGACGGCAGGCCAAAGTGTGCTCGCATAAGATACTCCTTGCCGCCGGGGAATGACTTGATGGACCAGGTTATTGCACTCTGTTCAGGTGAGTACTTGACACTTCCGATAGTCGTCTTAAACTTGGGTGAATCTGCGTCATTGGGCACGGGAATAACAATCTCCACATTGTTGGCGGTTGAGCGCCGTTTGAATTGTGATCTGGCTTTGATCATGTACTCAACTCGACTGTGAGCGTGACGCTCGATCACAGATTCGATCCAGATGAGTGGTTTTACGTGGGTGTTCAAGCGATAGGACATGAGCTCAAACTCGCCGTCGGGCGGGATGAAAGAAATTGTTCGATCATTCTCAAATCGAGACAGACGAACGCACTGATGAAATTTTACATCCTCGAGCTCAACAGATTTTGATTTTCCACGGCCCGTCGACTCGAACAACACCTTGTCATTCAATCCCAATCGTAATTCCGGCATTCCCGACAGATATACACGCATTTTAATTGCTCCAACAATCTCCGAGCTCAATACATTGCCATTAGCATTAGCCAAAAGATTCACCGACTCAATGACATCGAGAAATACCTCGTTCTTGCGATACTTGATACCCTCAGAGCGCCACGATACCGCATTTGTCACGGCCATTGGGATTCGTGGTTGAATCTCGAGTTTATGGCCCTCTTGGGTTATGTATTCCTGCAGGATTTTACTGTCAGTTGTCTGAGGATAACCAAAGTCAAGTAATTCATCCAATAATTCGTAGATAACCACAAAATTATCTCGTATACTCTCTTCCTCAAGTTCTTTAAAATACTCCTGCATCACCTGCACAACTTTGTGCAGAAATACAAACACCAGCGATATGTTGGCATTTTTTTTTGTCGTTGATACAATATATAAATTATTGTATTTTATGTAGGCATAAGTACACTCGGGTGTTTGGATTATTGGTGTAAGATTGCCCTCCTCCTCACGCTCCATTACTAGTGGCATAAATTTTTCAATCACACCAATCTCAATGTCACCACGGTAATTTCGTGATATCAATACTTTGCCCTTAACATCCAGGATAAATACGGCTGATGTCGACATCTTCGATGTCTTTCTAGAAAAAATAAATACACAAAAATGTTGTATTGTTTCTTTTGAGGTTATGTTAACATTCGACACATATCCACAAGGTGGGTATCTTTATTTAAAGTATATTGAGAGATTTATTGTAGATATTATTTAAGTGGTTAAGAGACAGTTGTTCGATTGACGTGAAAGTTTGAATGAATTTATATTTTTACCTGTTACAATGTCAAGATAAATTGTGCACAATTGTTCGTGGATTATTTGCTGTGAGACTGCCACTGTGGACTGACGTGAACTGCTCTGCTTATCGATGTAGGAGCGGCGCAAATTTGAGCACGCATGCGCCAACATATCTCTCTCTCTTTGTGCAGGCGCGCGGTTATTGACCGCTTGAGCGCGCGCGCTCATCCGCCATATTTCTTTGAGCATTCAAACTTCGAGAATAAAGTGTCATCTCGAACTTTGTTTAGACATTGATAGAGAACAATGTGAGTTGTTAAGCTGTATAGAATCTGAAAATCAATAAATTCCATTGTTTTGAGTATCTGTTTGATAAGGCAGATACGTCTTTTTAATTAAATGAGTGACCCTCTTGTGACAATTTACATTTCGCTTTTATATATATATATAATGACGTATAATAAGCTCGCATTATTATTAATGATAATTATGAAATTTGTGTTCGCATCACGCTGATGCAGTTGTGCATGCTTTGAACCATGTATAATTGTATATTTGGATAATTCACTTGTTTTATTTAACGTGATTAATAATTTATGTCATTTAGATACCGGAAATTTAATTTCACCAACTGCGCCTATATTTTAAACAAATGAAACGGAGAATTTTATTAGCAATCTCGTGATTGACTCGAAAACCCAATTTACTTATTGCATTTCGCATCAACTCATATTTCATATCAATCGCCAAATTTTGAAATTCTTTTTTAATTATTTACACGTTTTTATTGGAAATGTTTTTGAGAAGAAATATATAATTGATAAAGATATAGAGAGGATGGGTTAAGTGTATATATAGTTGATAAACTAATAAAGACAATCAATGAAGGAATTGGCAGGGTTTATACATGAAAAGGATGAAAAAATAAGAAAAGCGAGAGGGATCATAGCCCGTGTTTATATCAACAAAGCAGAGAGAAAAGTATCAAAAGAGTAAAAGGCAGATATACACAAGAGCCTGGGGAGAAAGTGAAATAATAATATAATTTTAAGGGCGAAGAGGTACAATAATGTCTGATCAAAAAACTGCCATCGGAAATCTTGTAGTTTTTAGAGTTTCACGAATAACTCAATAAGTAAGCGAGATAATGAAAAATTTCATTAGAGTCAAATAATTAAAAATTTTATTTTCTACAAAAAATCTAGAATCAATTTTTTTAATATTTTACTTACTTTTCAAGATATTTTGAAAAAATATAAAATTCACAAAAAAAAACTATAATATCTCAAAAATCGTGGGAGATTTATTTCAAATTTTTTTGTAGAAAATTAAATATTATAAATAATTAAATTTTCACAAATTTTTTTCAATATCTTATAAATTCACTGAGTTATCGTCTAAAAACCAAGAAAAAACCCCAAAAATAACAAAATATTCAAAAGGATAAAAATTTTTACTATAGAAAAAAAGTGTTCTAAAATAATAATTATTTAAGGGATGATAAAATATCATAAAAAAATATGAATGAAAATGATGGAAAAAGGCGTTTGAAAATTGAAAATATGATTGTCAAGTTTGTGGAAAGATTTGGAGATAAATTTCTCGCAGTTATGTGAGAGAAAAAGTATATTGAATGAAACTTCTCATCCGACGGAGCAGCTAGAAAAGCCGAGAAATCGTCGACGTGTCCCTTGGCATAGCACTGTCCAATGAATAGTCTGTGGGTCATGTCGCATTCCTATCTCGTCGCTTTATCAATTCAATAGATGCCCTGAGGACTCGAGGCGCCAGTAAACTCGACTCCGTGGTTTTACGCGCTTAATAAAGTAGCGCCCGGCACGGCTGTGTGCCCTGTGGCTGCAACGTATACATGTCTATAAGTCTGTAAAATGACCTATTGTGTATACATTTACACACCTCTGCATCCACACACGACGTCCGGCCGGCGGCAAAATCGTGCGGTCTTTCACGGCGCGCTTGCGGAGCAACAAAAAATTGCGGAAACTTTGCTGATGAATAAACCACACTCTGGGCAGAGAGCGGGCTTGTCGTATAACTCTGAAACAGGCAAAACCACGCACATACCGCATGCAATATATACATTAAGGTAAAATACAGTAATAAAATTTACACGATCTCTCTGTGTTTCAGAGTGGACGTCGGAATTAGATCCATAAACAGAAGATCACGTTGGAGTGAGCTGCACGCATTGATGTGCTTGCAAAATGGCGCTCAGGCCATCAGATAAAGCCACGAGTAATGTGCCATCTCTCTTTATCCATCTAAAGCGTATAACGAGCACACCGCACTCATGGATCGAGTAATTCGTCGTTGCGATATCCCAATGCGCGAGTCGCCGGCGTTTAACGGCTGAAAGTTTAGGCAAGACCGTTCCGTGAGTTAACTCAACTCACAAAGTTTGCCGAGAGGGAAAAGGCCAAGTAGCACTACCTCACAGAATCTGTAGAGAAGAGAGGCAGGTGGAAGAGAGGGCGCGCGCGGCATGGTCGTCGTGCTTGCCAACAAATGCTGCCATGCTTGGACGATGCCAGCCGGCGGCCTGGACGTGGCCGCTGCAACAACCGATGCTGATGACACGGCGTCGCTTTCGTACTGCGACTACTACATCCAGCTACTTGGCTGTCATACTTGCCTTTGTGGTCTGTGGCACTCAAGCCGGTCCTCGTCTCGCCTCACGTATTGTCGAAACCAAGAGTGGCCCTATCCGCGGAATACTTCAGGTATTTAAATATTTTTTTGCTCTTTGATGATTCATCTAAGTGAGCTGCAGGCTTTTCAAGCATTGCCAGCTCGACTCTTGTATATAGTCTTCACACTGCTGGGTCAGAACCGAAGAAGACACTTTGAGCTGGTGTTGATGTGGCGACGATTAGGACTATAAAAGGATGTATACTGTTTGAGTTACATCAAAATCTTGATTTTAAAGATTATTTACTAGAAATTTTATGAACGAAAAACTTTTTTTTTTTACTCTTTCAAAAAGTAAAAAATTTTAAGTGATTTTGAGCATTTCATCAGTATTCATGTCGAGGGCCAATCAGCATTGAGTAAATCGCATTGTCCCGCGGCGATTGACTTATGCAAATATAGCTATACGATTATCCGTTTCACAAAATGATAAATTTTAATAATTAATATCTCGTTAACGATTGCAATTTCAATTTTATGTCGAGAAAAAAAATCAAGCTCATACCAACGATTGAAAATATTTGTTTTTGTCCCTCCTGCTCAAAAAGTGACCCATTTCGTACCCCATTTGAGGGCGTGAAATGGCTCATTTTTTCCCTGACTTTTTAGCCCTTTTTTCAGGGCTAAAAAGTGATATTTTAGTCCCTAGGGCCTAAAATAGCACTTTTTGGCACTAAAATGCCAAAATAAACCACTTCACGCCCTCAAATGGGGTACAAAATGGGTCACTTTTTGAGCGTGAAAAATATAGGAAAATTCCTTACGGATATAATGAATTTGTTTAAACAGTGTTATTTTTTTTGTTGAAATTTTTTTTTAACCTTTGATACCATTTCCATCAATTTTTTACGTGATGTTTTTATTATTTTTTTTTTTTACCTGGCAATTATCACAATGAATAAATATGTATTTTTTTTTTTTTTAATATTTTTATTGTGTTACGTGCAGAGTACTTAACGTTTTTTTTTTTTTATATAAATTATTAAAATGATTTTTTTAAAACATCCAAATGCACAAATATCGTTGATGTAGCATTCCGGATGTACCGGGTCTATTGACACTCTTAAAATCTAGAAAATAATTTATTTAATTAAATTCTGACCACTGACCATGTTTTGAAAATATAAGAGTTTTAAGATATGACACACAAAATAAACGTAAAAAATATAGATTAATATTTTGTATCTTAATTTGAGATGAAGTTTATGATAATGAAGGTAGAGATGAAAATTTTTAACTTCCTGCAGCAAAAAAATTTACTATCCACATTGCATTTTTATACTCTTGTATATCCAGCATTTTCGGGCCCTTGCACACGTCACTGATAATGTCAAGACGAAATTACAGTCACGTATACGGTGGCCGCTGGATTTTTGAATAAATTTAACGTGCATTCGACCATGTCCCTTTGGATTATAATAATAATTTTTGCGAATTGAAGAGTCGAGCCACGTCCGGTTCACGAGTATATCTACACATGCGTCGCTTTTCATTGCCATTTCATACTTGAATATTTCAGGCAATCCTCTCTCTGCAGAGAATGAGGTGTTATAAGAGTTGAGAATAATCGCGTGTACAACTAGCCTATATACTTTTTTTTAATTTACTGTAAATTCTGATATTTTAACTCTTGAAAACAAATTATTTTACCTCGTAATTTTATTTGCCATAGTTTTTCCCGGTTATTTTTCGCCACGTACGTGACTTTGCTCACGATATACAACGCGCGCGCCGCTATAATGCATTTGTATTGTTATATCAGCGTAAAAAAAAAAATGTGCGCAAACGTGAATGTGTTACGATTGATCGAACAGTGCAGACATAGTAAAAAAAAAAACTGAAAAAAAGCGAGCGATAAAAAAATACCCACGCACATCACAAATAGAAGGAGTACACCTCACTGGAATATTTTACTGTATAGCTCTCTGTCAGTGAAGCGTTAACGGTGATACACTGTGCATTGACATTTGTGTCCTGCAACGAGTCGTTAATTTTTTAAAGCCCTGCCAGAGTTGTTAAAAAAAAAAAAACATATCCCGAGAGAATAGTAAAGCGACGCTGAGGGATTAGTGAAAATTGCCAAAATGATCGTTTCCAATTGTCGTTTTCAACAGAAGCAAAAGCAATCTTTATTTAATTGACCACGTAGATGCCATTGATTGAATCTCATGCACTGAATTTCTGTTGCTCATTTCGGCCAGAAGTAACGACAATCGTTATAAGCAGATTGCATACACTGGCTATATCTGTTGTAATCATATCACGTCACTGATGCCAAAAGGGGCAGCCATTTAAAAAGTCTTTAAACTAAAAACCACTTAGTATTATTCATTTTTCATTTATGTCAACGTAATTAAAATGAGTTTTAGGACATTAAAAAAAAAAATTTTTTTTTCCTACATTTCTTACAAAAAAATGTAATATAAATTTTTTTTTTTTTTGTATTTACCGTAATTTTTATTTTTTAAAATATCTTGAAAAGAAAGAAAAATTCGAAAAAAATTTATTCTAAATTTTTTGTAGAAAATTAAATTTCCTATCATTTTAGTATTATAATATTTTTTGATATCTCACGTATTTACCGAGTTATCGAAGGATTAGTGAGAAAAAAAAAAATGTTTGACATTCGTGTAGGACGATTTAATTTTTTTTAGGAATTGAACGAGCGATTAGATCCTGTGGAGGTATTTCGAGGGATTCCTTACGCAGCACCGCCAATTGGAGATCTGCGTCTTCGACCCCCAGCACCACCAATCCCCTGGTCCGGCGTCAAGCTGGCCGACACATTCGGACCGGTTTGCCCGCAAAAGCCACCCAACATTGGCAATCGCACAAGTGCTCTGGAGATGATGCCAGTTGGACGTTACAACCAACTGCAAAGGACGCTGAAATTTCTAGTAAATCAGAGCGAAGACTGTCTTACTTTGAATTTATACATTCCCGGAAGTGGTGAGTATACATTTATTGCTCTAGAATTACACCTGCATTTACGATCGTAATTAAAGCTTGAATTTTACGATGTTTTAGTGTAGAGTGCTTGTTGGAAATAAAAAATAGTATATATACGAGATAATTTCGAGATTTTATGCACGAAACAATGCAGCACAATGTGTGAAGCCAAGCGTAAATATATTCGCCGGGATTTCTCAGGCAATCGGTGAAGGAATATTGTCTCACTGTAGAACTGAGATTGCTTGAGCTCGTCTCTGATCCTCCTTTTACAGAGACACAATCTTCGTTGCCACCTCCGTGCTTACTATAAGAGAAACGCCATAACTGGATTATCCAGCCAAGCGAGGCTTCCATGCAAAGCTCCATTGAATAATCAATTTTCCACTTGATTCTAACCTTCAATAGCGTCATTTACATACACTTTTCCACCGCGAGCTTTTCATCAGCGTGATAATTTACCGGGGAAACACTGCCACACCGTCTAATTTATTCCCATTTGAGCTTGCAACTCGATATAATATGAAACACCGAAATTTTCATTCAGTATAGCTTCTGCATTACTTACTCTAATAGAAATCTAATCTATGACTCGTAAAAAATATGTAACTATTCCACAGAATATATATTTTTTGACGTTTAATTGATAATTTGTTTTAAATATGTTGGTTTATTTTCCTATATAGAAGTTATAATTCTGCAAAGTTTTTTTTTTTTTTCATAAAATTTTAATTATTTTAATTAATTTAATTTTAATTTGACATTTAAATAATATTCAAGCCTTATTCAGACATGTACAATTAAAATACAATTTTTTTTTTTTATCCCCTTTTAACTTTTAAGATATATTATCGATTTTTTAAAATTGAAATTTTGCAAAATATCTCAAAAATGGTTTATATTATAAAAAAAAAATTTATTCGACATTTTTTGTAGAAAATTAAATTTCCTATCATTTAACTCAATAATAAAATTTTACATTATTTTATTTATTTATCGAGTTATCGTCAAACATTGTTAAAAATCATTCAACGCAAATACGAAAAATATTCGTATCCTCTTCGCCTGACGAAACATAGGTTATACTACTTACAAAATTGATATAAATTACATGATAAAGATATCCTTAGCAATTATGGAAATCTTAAACTAGCGATACTAATTCGAGTTTGCTGCAATCTGGCATTGGTTATGATATAATTATACAGAGAGTATAAAGCGTGGAGACGGCAGGCAATGAAAATATCTGACACCTGGAGTCACGGGCACGATTAATTAACCGACAGCGGTCGCCGAGTTGGCTCGTTCTAGAACTCTCCCTGGGGGATCTCTATAAATAACGAGCAAAGTTCTGAAGCGGTAGAAAACTACTGCTTGTACAAGGGCGAAAACTCGTCGTCGTCGTGCAGTAGTGACGTCACACACGAGAAAACTTTCACGCCTAGACGTATTGGCAATAAAATGATTCACATCTTTGCTTTATGTACACAGGATCGCGGGGTTTCGAAGCGCCTTATGCCGTTATTGTTTATGTCCACGGTGAGAGCTTCGAGTGGGGTGCAGGCAACATTTACGACGGTTCTGTTCTCGCCAGCGCTGGACATGTCATCGTTATCACACTCAACTATCGCTTAGGCATTCTAGGTAAATTCATATCATCATAATATAAAAAATCTATTTCAAGAAAATAATGTAATTGTCACAATATATTCAGTATTTTGTAAATCAACCTGTAGAAAATTTTTTACTCAACAATTTTAATTTGAAAATTGAAAAAAAAAAAAATTTTAATAGTGAATTAAAAATTGAAATAAATTATATTTCACTTAATATAAATTAATAGTATAGAAGAAAGTGGGGCATAACGGATCCTTTATGATAAAAATGATTTTTTAACAACGAAAATTCTACTGTGACTGTGATGGGCGCGACATCATGAGGGAGACAGCTAGTTTAGAATATTTTTAACGAAAGTTCAAATTATCCTAGCTAGAAATTTTCATCATCTTCATCAATTTGTCAGAATAAAGCCTCTGAAAAATAGTTTAAGTAGCTATTTTTAAAATATGCATGAATTTGATTGCAGGTTTTTTGAGAACTCGAGCAGTGCCTGATTCCAGTGGTGGCTCTGGTGGTAATTTAGCACTCAAGGACATTGCCATGGCTCTGCGATGGGTAAGGGAGAACATTGGAGCATTTGGAGGCGATCCGACACGTGTGACATTAATGGGCCACGACACGGGAGCCGTGCTCGTCAATCTCGTCCTCCTCGCTCCATTTGCCAAAGGTAAATTATTCCTCGACATTTTATCCAACTTTTCTTTTTTTTCCACCACTTTGAACTCAGGGGACTGCGCACGGGCACGAATATGCCATCTGGTGGCTAAGATGGAGTTAAACAAAAGAGCCCTTTTGACAAAAAGAAATTACCGAATTAATTCTCCGCTAATAAGTGTATTTTAAACATTGAATTGGGCATTATCAGTTTCACTTCAACCGTTTGTTAACTGATTGGCGTAAAAGTCGGTATACCAACGCCGCCAAACAACCGCAAGCACTTCCAAGGCCATTTATTGTCACCTCAATTATCACAGACACACAAAAAACGTGTTTTATGATATAAATAGTGAATGAATTAATTATACAGAGAAGGTTGAAAGCCGCGTGGTTTTCTTGTATCTCATTGTCTCATAGTATAAAACGTGTGGCAACTCCTCTTGCATTATCTCGACTTCTGTATGCCACTTGTTGACCTCGTTAATTATAATCGCTCGCACAATATGACCTTACTTGCCTTGCATGGCCCCAAACTTCCGCTTCTTGTCAGTCTCGCTCGGAATTTCCTTGTGCATGTGAGATATATAGCTTCTATGTTGCATCTACTCGCTACCCGTAAAACGAGAACAAGAAGCACACACCACTCTCCCGCCGGGCGCTCGACACTCCTGATCCTCGCTGCCGGAAGTTTGTCATCTGTTGTATATACAGCCCTTCGTGTTAGAGCGCAAAATAAAGATCGGAATAGCATTGAAAAAGAGGAGGAAAAAATGGAATGAAAAAAAAAATAGAGAAACAACAAAAGAGAAGAGAGTAACCAGCGATATTGTGCACTCTACTCCGATGTAAACAGCTTTTCCTCACTTCCGCTATGGGAGAGAATCTGCAGGAAACACTCTTGAGACAGAAAAGATCTATTGACGTCATTTAAAATGTTTTTCTACTTCTTCTTTCCGCACACTTACTCTTAAAAAATATCACCGATAAATATCAAATGGATATATATTTATCATATATATTTTTATCAGTTGTAAACCACTATACTCCATGGTGTTAACCATTTTTTTCCTTTCATTCATATAAAAAATATATAGTGAATTTATCGTCTTTTATTTATGATTTGTTTTATTTATTTATTGTATAATTGAAATTTTTTTTCAATGTTTTAAATGAAAAAAAAAAATTTAGAAAATATATTTATTTATAGCACATACTTCAACTGCTATGTGATTTTATTACATATTTCTTACGATGAATATTTTTCGATATCCAATAAATTCTTTTGCACCATTGGTGTCATATACTGTCCCTAGAGTTCTCGAAATATGTATTTCCTCAACGACGATCGAATAATATCATATGTTGATCTGACCAATAAGTTTTTTTTTTTTTTTTTTTGCCTCTGAAGGTTTCAATATCCCTCTTGCTGGAAAATTTACCGCGGATTTTTTTCTTTTATGTCTCTATAGAAAAAATACAAAGCCAACAATAAAATATAATGAGGATCAATAGTAAAATATCAAATATGACTCAGAACGTCTAAAAAAAAAAAAAAGAATTTGTAAAATTTCATATTTTTCAAAATATCTTGAAAATAAAGAAAAATATAAAAAAAAAATACTTATTCTATATTTTTTGTATAGAATTAAATTTCCTATAATTTAACTCTAACAAAAATTTCTATTATCTCGCCTATTTACTGAATTATCTAAGCATTGCCGAAAAAAAAAAAATTTATACTCTTCTGAAATTACCGAGGCAATACAATCCAACCGAGCGGTGCAATCGATGACACTGCTTCTCGAGTGAATCGAGTTTATCTTTATTGCCAGGTCAAAACATCACGGTTCCACAAACAAAAACAACTGACCCCACTAACCAAGAGTACTTGAGGTACTTAGGATAGCTACATAGAGTGTCCGTGTGTGTTTCAGGCATTAAATTTCAGTCGAAGCAGCTGTCGCGAATCTTTATTGCAATTACAACGGTAGCATGCTGTCTCATCGGTATATCTCACGGAGACAAGGGTGAGAGAAAAAAGCAGCCGGGTCTGCAACCACTCTGGCAGTGTTATTAGAGATTCTATTGGTCCATGATATAGGCAGACTGTCTCTCGGGCAACAGCACCCTCGACGCCACTTTCAAGACAATAAATGAGCTTTGCCGCATATTCCCTTCGTTGATACCGTCGCTCTCTCCGCGCTCACTATATCCAAGTTTGATTTACTTTCAATCCCCAGAGGAAAATTGCAAAGTTGCTCCTCGAGCTCACTTTCTTATCCCTTCTCTTTATGCCTTTTATTCATCAACGACCGTCTTTCGTTGTTATCCTGCTGCTCTCATGCCTGAATATCCTCGACAACTCCTTTATTATCCTGCGCCCAGCATTGTCTCTTGTTTATTATTGATCTTAGTAGCTTCCTGCTGCATGATAAGCACCTCATCAGACACACTGCTCTGTAAATGAAGCTTTAAATCACTGCGTCTACATTCAATAATTATTTAAGCTTTTCAGACAACTTTTCAATTTATAATTACAAGCATCTCAGTAAAGTCATTATCACTCTGTTGTTTGAATGTCAAAGAAATATAGCCGATCTTTTAGCAAAGTCTTTTCCCTTTTTTTTTTGTTTTATAAAGCATACAAGGAGGAAAATCTAAAAGGTTTTTATCTTAAAAGCACAGCATCGTTCAAGCACTTTTGTGGTAAAAGAATCTTAACATCGCAATTTCTAATGGCGTATATACTGCCTGCTGTCAAAGTGAAGTAAAAATCTAATATACTTGAAATTGACAGAATGAAGAAAAATTTTTTTGAACTTTTAAAATAACTTTGAGAAATTATATGTTCTATTACACTCAATTTCAGGCTTACTGCACCGAGTTATTCTGCTGAGTGGCTCGGCACTCAGCCCCTGGGCAACTGCACACGATCCAAATGATTTGAGACAACGAGTTGGTGAACAACTCGGATGCTCCATGGACAATGATACTGTAGATATTGCCGATTGCATTCGTGGGGTTTCACTACGTGTGCTACTCAACGTCGAGTTACCTGAGATCAGGTAATTACTAGTCCAATTTAACTAACTGTAGATAAACACTGAATTACCGTGGATATATATCGATTGCAACAGGCCACTGGCAATCTGTGGCCTTTAATTTTCTCCGTGACCTGAGTGCTTTAATCACGCTGTATAATATTGAAGACGATTATTAATAATAATCATTTAAATATTGTCAACAAGGAAAAATAGTGTGTCAGTAGTTACAGTTGGATATCTTTTTGAACATACGCCCTTTTGAGGTTAGTTGGATATAATGTGTATTTTGACCTGACGCGAAATCGGTTTAACAAAGGCTGAATTATTGTGCCGAATGAGTGATGAGAGGAAATATTTTGTAAATGGATTATAACTAGGATAAACAATACTGTTGATTATTGCAGATTCATGCCAAAGATAGGACCGGCATTACCAGTAGATCAAAGCAATCCCGATCCGGCTTTAGACATGGAACGTGCCAGTGATGCCTTCATTAAGGTGCCCCTTATCCTCGGAGTCACAACGGCCGAGGCATATCTCGATTTCAATGACAATGAGATACAGTTTGGCTTCGAAGAAACTCAGCGCAATCGATTGCTACGAACATACATCAGAAACGCCTTCTACTACCACCTAAACGAGATACTGTCAGCAGTGCGCAACGAGTACACGGACTGGGACAAGCCCGTTCTCCATCCAGTCAACCTGATGGAGTCTACGATGGAGGCATTGAGCGATGGACACACGGTTGCACCGCTCATGAGAGTTGCATTCTACCACGCTCGACGTGGAGCTCACACCTACTTCTTCCACTTCAATTATCAAACCAAAGACAGCGGCTATCCTCAGGTATTTAATCGTCAACACAGTTTCAGTGCAGTTCTCTCACGTCGACTTTTTCTAAATGTATTTTCTACAGGCGACAGAGGAGGATTAAAGGAGAAAGACGTATTAACGAAATGAACGAGTGCTGAATTCTATTTCAAAGAAACTTTTCGACTTTCTTTTATCCGGTAAAAAGGCGAGACGCGTTGTTGGTAGGGCCACAAAAATCTTCAATGAGACTTTTTCTCTAGGCGGACGCGAACAGATGAGGACGGAAATAGTTCTCAGGCGTTTCTTCATTGCCCCTCCACACTACCTACCGAAAAAAAAGAAAAAAACAAACTCTCTTTTATGCCTATTATTCGTTTTACCTTGCTTTTTCGTTGGATTGTGCAATTTCTATGCTGTACAGAGCAAATGCAGCCAACCGAACTAAAGCTTTTGAATTAAAGAGCTTTACGGAAAAAAAAGATAAAAAAATTAGAATTATTTTTGTACGACCGGAAGCAAATGGGCTATTGCCTCGATTTTTATCTACAAAACTAACAAGTTTATAAAAAGTTAAAATTTTATATAATACACTTTTTTTTTCGATGGGAGAAACAGTTTAATGATAAAAAATATGTTATGTAATTTTTTGTGTGGTTAATATTTTTTATGAAGTAGATATTTTGATGGTTTGTTTATATATTTAGTTTTAATCAATCGATTCGATCGATTTACTAAACAATTTGTTCGTCTGTAAACTGTGTATTCATATGTCAATTTAGCACCAGATATAGTGGCTAATATTTACTAGTCATGAGTTATTCATGTTGATTTGCATTTCAAACGTCGGCACTGTCGTTCGACACCATCTGTCAAGGCTCCCAGCTCGCGAATTTCACAAGTTAAAGCCTTCTCACTTCATGCACAACAATGCTCTGCCAAAACACTCGGGTCGGACTATAGACAGGAGGGTTGGCGGAAGGTTGCAAACGCGCAACCAAGTGCTAAGCCACTTGAGGCCCGGGTTAACTTCATTAAATCGACAAACTGCTGATGTATATATACAGCTCTGTCGTTCTTCCGTGTATTTTCTATATTCGAAAGTTTGTCGAGTCTTTCCGCCCTTCGTGTCAACAGATATCTTTGTGCTCATATCAGATGATAAATTGAGTTATTGTTATTATACTCGCGTCGTAGAGAAGCCACGCAGTGTAGTTTGAAAAATTCGATAAAATCTCTCGGACAAAATTCAATAAATCTTGGAGGTACTTGAGAAAAACTGTAAAACTTGATAATACTTTTAATTTAAACTATTCTTTAATACTTTGGAGTTCTTTTTGTTATATCCAGTTGCAAGATCGAAAAAAATGGTTTTTTATGAATTTTTTCACCTAGGTGAAATGCGTTGCGTTAAAATTTTCAGACCGATCGGTCGAGTCATTTTATGAAGTATATCTTTATATCTTCAAAAAAATACAACAACAAAAAGTGATTTTTCAAAAATTCCAACTAAATAACCCCTTAAATTTATAATAATTATTCAACTTGTAAATTTTCATGACTTAAATTAATATAGACAATGAAAATGTTTATTTTCAGCGATTGGGAAGTGTACGTGGTGAAGATATTCCTTACATTTTTGGCTTACCGCTAATATCCGGCGGTCCGTTCTTTCCCCACAACTACAGTCGCCAAGATTTGGGTGTTGCCGAAGCTCTACTCACGTTTCTCACGAATTTCGCCAAAACTGGCAATCCCAATTTGCCGCACAATATCGAATCCGTTGATTATGGAACAACGAAGGAAAAAGCTCGATTTCGTGGCCTCAGCTGGGAACAGTACGAGACCGAAACACAGTCCTATCTTACAATAGGTAAAGAAAAGCCATTTAAATTTTATTACACAATATAAAGGAACATTTATCCGTTAATTCAGTATTTTTCCTTGGATATAGCATTGAAGCCGAGAATAAAGAGCCATTATCGCGGCCATAAAATGGCCGTGTGGTTAAATCTTATACCTCAGCTTCACCAGCCTGGTGAGAAGGATGTATCAATGCGTCACCATCATTTCCGCGAGCGGGGCGATCATTTTTACGCAGGTAAAATCACATAATTCAACATAAAAATTGTATTATTTCTAAAAAAAAATTTTTTACTTTTAATATAGGAGCTGTGCGAGACGAATCGCAGACACCCGTGCCTCTGTCCGACGCGACAAAATCCAGCACACCATCAACTACCTGCACAACAGCCGCAATAGAGGCTGACGATGCGACAGAACAGATGACGGCCATTCTCGACAACAACGAGAACGATGCAGAGCTCCTTCAACGGCTTGCATCTCGCCACTACTACAGCACAACAACAGCACTGGCCATCACCGTGGGTGTAGGCTGTATTCTGCTTGTTTTGAATATGCTCATATTCGCCGGGATTTACTATCAACGCGACCGGGATAAAAAACGCGCGGCAATGGGTCACTGCATGGCCAACGGCCAAGAGTCGTTGCCGATGACAACGAGACCATCGATAAAGTCTGTTGACAACTCAACAACAGTGCAAGAGCCACCGCCATCCTACACAACGCTGGCTCGAAACTCCAGTCCTGCCCCGAATCAACAAGTCGATGAGACCGTCGACCAAGCGATAAATACTACGGATGAACCATTACAACCAACACCAGGTGAATCTACCAATGCTGACTCAACGCAGACAAATTCGTATGTAAATTCAACTCACAGAGATACTGTTCCGCCAAAACCACCGACCAGAACCACCAGTTCACTTAGCACCGGTGGTGGAACTATTAAAAAACGTGTGCAGATACAAGAAATGACGGTATAGCACTAGGGGTTGCTCCCGCCCGGGGGCACAATCAAGCCCAAGCATGTGACTTTCATGGAAACCTCGGATTCTGTGCAAGATACGCGCTTTTAATGTTTTTTTCAAGTGTCTGTGCTAATTTTCTAACCTCTAAATAAAGAATAAAAAATTCTTATTGGTAGGAAATTCTATGGATTAAATCGTGATATAATACTGATGAGCCAATGAGATTTTTGAAGTGTCTATAGTAAGGATTTCGAACGTTTGCTCGAATATCAACAGTGTCTTTTTCTCATCAGTGACTATTAACTGTGCTGGACCAAAGTTTTCATCATTTCATCCTCATAAGCGCTCTGAGCTTTCGGTAATTTATGAACCTCAGAAATCCTATTGCCAAGTGTCATAACTGTATAAGAAACTAACTAACTAACGTTAATAAATCTATTCTGCGTGTGAATACGGTGTGATGAAATTAGTGATGAAATTATATAGACTTTTGAAATAACAATCCTCGGGAAGACTTTCGCTGTTATAGGTACCAAACAAATAGCTGACTGATTTCTAGTAAAACAAAATATATATTATATATGTCAAACGCGACAACACGAAAAACTGTATCAGAATTCGTGGATAATAAAATTGTTCATAAAATAAAAAAAAAATGAGAGAAACTGACAAATATGAAAAAAAAAAAAAATGATAATGATACTAATTGCACGATTTTTTCAAATGCAATCTAGCTACAAATTCTTGTAAAACTCAAGTCTGTTTTACTGTAGGAATTGAATAAAGACTTGATTCATTCATCACACATTTGTAGTGTGAAGATAAAAATGAATTTTAGGTATCATAACTTATCACTCTTTTGCATAAGACAATTAAAATGCAAATTGCATAAGAATACATATATACGTTGTGTATGACGATCAAATTCTTCTAAAAATTCAAATAAATATATTTGGTTGTAAATTCTTATTGTCTAAGTAATAAAAATGATTTATAATTACTGTTGTATTTAAAATTGTTCAAAATAATATTTTTAAATTGGCCAATTGCATCAAAATTTATTTATTTATTTTTTTTTTACTGCTAATAATATTTTTCTTCACATTATGTTGCATTAAAAATAAATGTTTTTTACATGGAATTGTATGATAAACGAGGGATTAAATTTATTATACATACGAGAATACAATAATAAAAAAACTCTCGTATGACATATCCAGCTGTTGGAATGAATTGTGTGAAATTTTTGGTTTTTTTTTTTTTTTTATTAGAACAATAAGTATGGAATAAAACGATTGAAATACTCCGAAAAAACAATGTGGACAAAGTTATGAAAGTATTATAGGAGTTTAAGAGGACAATTATACCAGAGATTGATCTCAAACAAAGAAATATTGAAAAAAAAAAAAAAAAAACATCAAATGGAAATGTAGATTAAGGAGGACGACGATGAAGGTCTTTTAAAGTTGCATGAAGTAACAGTAATAAAAAAAAATAGAAAAAAGTTATAAATTTCTATTGTATTTCAAACTCCATAAAAATAATCATATTTTCAATGTTGAAGTTTTCATACAAAATTTCGTTCGACACGAACAAAAAAAAAAAAAAGATTTTTTTACTCATTGTAATTTTATGAACTTTCGATATACCGCTCATTAATAGTAAAAATATTAACTTTAAAAAAGAAACAAAAAAACGGATAGATTATTACTGTTTAAAGTCAATTTGCTGACACTTTTTTAGCGGGAACGTCATTTTTCACAGGACTTCCGGGTCTTTTCTTTCCATGACCTGCAGAAAAAAAAAAATTTAACCTCAATTATTTTCATCTGTTATTATTTGTATATAATTTATTTGAATGAATAATATTAATCAGATGCATTGAGAATTTTTCAACTCAGCGAAATCCTATAGATTTCTCAGTATTAGCATGGCTAATCATCATTTTAAAATTAAAAACAAAAAAATTTTATAATCAATATAAAATTTACATACCTCGCTTTCCACGTCCCTTGTTGCCTTTCTGCATTCTTTGTTTTCTACTCATCATATCATTTTTTACTTTTTTCAAATATTGTTCTTCCTCCTCGCCTTCGAGAACTTTAAATGTTACTTCACTTCCGTCAATAGTCAACTGCAAAATTAAAAGTACAAAAATAATTAAACATTAGCTAGAATTAACAAAAAAAAAATGAGGGACAATTAATGACATTACCTTATTATCAGTCATTTTCTCGAGAAGAGTATTGGCAGAATTGGATACTTGGAGTCGTAACCACCCGTGAGAAGCACCAATTTTGTAGTCAACATAAGCAATTTTTGCCTCCAATTCAACCAATGAACTTTTAATAGTATCCCAATCAGTACTATTTGATGTACCGGTGAATTTCAGCACTGAACCCTTGGGCAGATCGATAGACGGTGCTTCAGCAGCAGCAGCAGCAGTCTCTTCTTTAGCTGGAGCCTAAATTTTTATTCATTAAATTTATTAATTAAACACTAAAATATTCAACTAAAAATGATTGAATTTACTTTTTCAGAATTTTTTGATTTTTCCGATGACTTGGCTTTTTTTTCTTCGCGTTCTTTCTCCTTCACGGCATTATACTCCGAACTAAAATCGTAAAAAATCATATATAAAAATAAAATTTTATAATATACATAAAAATAAAGAATAATTTACCTGAACATTCTGATGAGCTCCTGATCATTGTATTTAACTGATTCGCGTGCCATAAAAGCTTTAGCATCATCCAATGTTTTAAACTGCACAAATATGGATCCTTTAAATTGCATTACTTTCTTGTTGTCCTTGTATTTCCTCATCTTTAACAAAAAATAAATATTATAGTGTGTATACAATAATTACCGAGGTTTTATTCATACTTACAACAATATTTTCAAAGGGCTCGTAGTCTTTGAAGAATTTTTTGAGTTTGTTGATATCAATATCCTGTAATGGAAATCCTTTAACATAAATTGTTCTCTCTGTTGCAGCTTTTCGATAATTTTCGTCATAAATTGGCAGAGGCTTGTTAAGTCGTCGACGAATATTTTTTTTATCCTCAGATATTTCCATGAGTTCACTGTTTTCAATGGCTTTCAAAATTGTTGGAATGTGCTCACTGAGAGCTGCTAATGCTTTGAAATTCAACATCACCGCCATGGGGACCCAACCCTCATTTAATTTTGTCTGCTCAATCAGGAACTTGTCACGTTGCATATTTATATCTCCAAAATAAAACTGAAAATTAATGGATAAAATAAATCTAAAAATATTGATGAAAATTTTTCGGCGCCATAAGAAAAAGTGAGGTTATAAAGGATTAATTGAACAATAATTACCTCAATTTGAGATTTAATTTCGTCTAAAAGCTCTGGAGATGCTTCCACAATTTCTTTTTCAACGGTTTCTTTGTCATTAGGATTTTTTTTTTCCTCTACAGCTTCATCATTAGGAATATCTGCTGCCGGTTTGTCTAATTCAATTGTCTCCCGTTTACTTTCGTCAGCTTTACCGTTTTCCATTGTCGCGAAATATTAAAAAATGAAAACTTTCACAAAGTCAAAATGTTATAATGTATTTTTTTTTCTTCAAGAGCTGAGAATTATTGGTCACTTTAAATCGTTAAATATTTCTAAATATACTGCAACACGTGCCAAAGTAGCTAGAGAGAGAGATCACCGGTTAACCACGAAGGCACAAACGAACAAGCTCTCACCGGAAATTATATTGGAGAGATTTGGAGTCAAAACGGAAGTGACGAAATATTTGTTCATTGCACTATGGCGGATTTCTATGGACTTTTCGATCAAGCCGCCGGTCGATAATACAGAAAACATCAGAGGTGCTCATCATTTCGGTGTGTGTGTGCGTTAACCATGATGTTATTTGGCGCCGAAATATATTCAAGCAGGTCCTTAGGGTGTATTTTCATGCACACATTCTTGACGCCGTCACTCGAAGTACTTAGTTGAGCAGTCAGCGGTTCTCAGGATTATTATTATTGTATACAGCTAAAGATGTCGTCGAGAAAAGTTATGGAGCATTATTTGTAGAAAATTTGATGCCTAACAATTTATGAAGAGTAATATTTGTCGATATCTCCTTTATTATACTTGAAAAACCTAAATTAATTTTAGTTTTTTTGTGATAATAACTTTGTAAATACGCAAGATATCGTGTAAATGTATTGCACATATAAATTGTAGGAAATTAAATTCGCTATATAAACTGCTGCGGGAATTAAATTTATGCCAAAAAAAAATTTTGAACGATCGTAAAAAATGAATAAATAAATCATTGATTATATAACTAAACATAAAAGAAGTAAGGAAACTTTTTCGAAAAGGGTGTACATAACTAAATCAATCTTAGTCAGAATTTATTCATATTTAATATCAAAATAAAAAATTATAAAAATTATTTATCAACTGTCAGCTACAATAAGTGTATCCTGAGTCACTGTGAAAGTATAATAGTTCCGGTAATATCACAGCTAATACGAATAAGAATTCATTCAAAAACTGGCCTTTTGTATAGTTATTATAATTGACCAAAGTGCAGAAACACATGAAAACCAATACGCTTTTTGCACTTTTATTATGATTACAAACAGGCTTTAGGCATGTACGCCCTTAATTAAGTGCCATGAACAGAAAAAAAAAGAATTATATAGTAATTAAATCAAAATTCATGGAGTACACTGCCACGAGTATATTGTATATATATAGATTCCTATGTATTGCTTCATATAAAGGGTGTGCAATAACAAACAAGAAATTAACAGAAAATTGAAATAACACAAAATGTGATGTTTATTATTTCTACAGAATGTACAAATAGTATTTGTATCTATATATAATACCAATACCTCGACTGCAGATAGCAAAAAACTATAGGTATACATATAAGATGTCACACACCAAAACTTGTTTTTTTGACGCACTAAAATATTATAAGAGTTCTTGAAAAAATAATGCAAAAGCTGTTTAAAAGTAGTTGAATATATCTTTAAGTCAAATACGTTATTGGCATTGATTATATCTAAGCAGTTGTTCTGTCCAATCAAGCTCTGCAATGCGACCTTTCTTTACATTTACAATACTTTTTGAATCGAATTTTTTATCGTACCTAAAATACAATTCATGCAAATCCGTTAAGAATATAGGCCAATCCAAGCTCTCCTTCGCCATATCATCGCGAATCCGGCGAAATATTTCTTCTTTTTCAGGCCAAGAGTGATTAGAAAGATGTCTGTAGATATCGTATGATGTCATAAGCGCCTCAACAGTTTGACGTACTGCATATCGTGTTAGATTCATAATTTTCGGTTTAGTTACCGCTCTACCGCACTGTTCACTTCGAAAAATTTTAAACAAATGATCGTCCAGATGCTCGAACATTTCAAAAACAGGTGCGTGAACAATTCGATCGACATAATTAAAAGCTGCACATATTTCAAAATCGCTTGGCCTAGGATTTTTTTTATAGTATTCAACTAACTCTTGTGCCTTTGCTATTCGAAAGTTCAATTCATCAACAATTTTGTTTTGATCACCATTATACGGTAATTCACACTCTAGTTTGTCAATGTTATCGATTATCATGAGGGGTTGCCTGTAAGTATTTTTGTATGATCGGAAAGAAGTATAGGAAAGATGAAACATAATTTTTTTTAAACGGTGATGAAGTGATTGACACCAATTTTTAACAATTGCACAGCATTTTTTCGTGCAAATTTGTAGTGCAGCTTTATCGTTTATCCATCTGACATAAACATCATTTGGATATAATTTTGGCGTAAAACGCAATACCATAGAGTTGTTTCTGTAACAAAAAAATTTTTGTAAATACAACTTTCCGTATCACTATATACAACTCGATTATAAAAGCGTTCTTGATTAACCATCAGTATATCACTTAAAAATTTTTGGTTGTTTTAAAAAAAGTTTATAAAGTTATATATACAAAAATATAAATTTGTTGTTATTGGATAAAATATATAGTCGTTGCGAATAATGAAGAAATTAAAACAAATGAAAATAAATTTTTAACTTACTTATAAAGCAGGTCACGATCAATTATTATATTTTTAGTCGAACGTTCTTGAATAGTAAAATTTAGATAGATATTCATCTCTGTAAGACCTTCGTGTTCCTGTATAGTATTAGCAACGATTCTGTCGATTTCAGATGGTTGCAGCATTCGAACATTCTTCCATGAAAAGGTGTCGGATATAAAAAAATTTGTGGCCCAGTCGCTACTCCTACTGGCAGTATCAGGCTTGTAAAAATCCATCAATTGCATTGAAGCCTCAGGAATTTTTTTATGAACCATTAAAACATCTCTTTTATCCATGATATTTGCCTCAAATTCGGCAAATTCTAAATCAGGTATATAGAGGAAACATTGCGTTTCATCACCTCTAAGAGATGTGATTTTCCGGTCGTCAAATGGTCGTACCGAAATGAAACGAATAAGATTCAATTGATCGCTCATGTAACGGTTATTCAGACTTGAATTAAGGAGCAAATAGTTTTGATTTGGAGGTACTATCATGTAATATTGCTCATTCCAGTCAATTATCAAATGCTGATAAGAGTCATTTAGCAAGTATTTTTCAAGTATTATGTTAATTCGAAGCGTACGAACTTTTGATGAACACTTGATAATTACATCACCCTCAGTATGATTAATAGATGGAAAATCTATCATGTGTGGATAAACCTCAATTGAATCACATAAGCTTTCGGGTATTTGCAAAACATCCAGTTGATCATCTTCCGCCTCATTATTAATCCATATATATTCAGGACTTGCGACGTTGAGCTGATAAATATCACGACCGTTAAATCCAGCTATATATGAGACAGACTCATGCATATCATCTGAATCGTTACTACCGAAACTATAACAATCCTTATCCTTACAGAATGTAACCATAAGATCTATATGCGGACTTTTCGCTGCAATCATCTCCTCATACCGTTGAGTTATTTCTTGGAAAGTTGCATTTTCTAATAAATGCATAGTCGCCTGAAATGTTGTAACATTATGAGTATGTGATGTTATATTTTTTGGCATTATTGGAACAAAAGGACTCGGATATTTTAACCCTCGATTACAGTACATCTGTAAATTCGGTTGTGGTTGTTTATAAGATTTTTTTTCCGTTAAGTTGGGGAAATATCCTTTTATATCAAGAACAAATATTGTGTCTGTCGAAAATTGTAACTTCCAAGTAAGAGTATTTTCATTTGGCTTAAATTCCATAGAAATAGTTTTTTGATACCATGTATGATCCCTGAAAAACAGATTCACATTTCCTTTTTGAATGTCAATTGTAGAAAATAATGTAGTTGGACCAGAATTATTGAGTTTTTCTTCTGGTGGATCAACATATATAGAATACGAAGTATTGCTAGCAATAGTTATAATATATTTGGTAAAAGGCCGCAGTGTAGATTGTGGGCAATTCTTGACGATATCTAATTCTGACATTGATCTTCCTCCATGACCATCAACTTTGATAAAATATTTTTCCGCAAAATTTTGAACCATTTTACTGTCCAAGCACTGAATTTCATCGATTTTATCCGAACTTCCGGCAAATTCGGCGACACTTGCATTTTGACTTGTTGTATACGGATTGATTTCCCAGTAGATTTTTATCAAATACTCAGGATATAAAACAAGTTCTCCCACTATGTGAGTCTGATTATAATAATAAAAATGATGAGTTGCCTTCAATGCCTTCATGGATGATAAAATTATCAATTCATACTGTGATTCAGAGTCCCAAAATAATGTTGTATTATGAGCATGAATTATCTCATAGAAATTTTGGTATTTTCCACCATAAATTCGAGATTCTTCGATTAGATTATATATCGCAAACTTGTTTAGATATTTTTCATTTCC
This sequence comes from Macrocentrus cingulum, assembly GCA_002156465.1. Lineage (NCBI taxonomy): Eukaryota > Metazoa > Arthropoda > Insecta > Hymenoptera > Braconidae > Macrocentrus > Macrocentrus cingulum. The sequence goes on along the minus strand of MVJL01002984.1, from coordinate 57,775 downwards.
GTAAATAATAGCGGAATTAGCTAAATCTATTATATATGAAATAATTCCATCGCTTGTCTTGTTCCAACGTTGTTTATTTCCTAATACAATTGCACCCTCACAAAAATAAAGTGCAGTCGATACAGGATCTGCACTGAGTTTAGTTTCATTTTTCAATAAATCGGTGTGAGGCAAACATAATCGAATATTTTCTGTATTTTCTTCAGGTATAATTCGGGCTAAATTCTGCGTATTCTCAACTTTTGAGTCTTTCATATTAATAATACACGGACTCGATTCATAGAGCAACGTTCCATTAATTTGACGAACTACCATACCGAGAGATACTGCAACCGCTACATGGCGATCAGACTGGTCCAAATAAGATTTGGCAATTCTAACGGCTCTGTCAATGATTAGCTCTGCATGCTGTACATGTGAATAATATGCCGAAAATGGATTGAATGACCGTAATACTTCCAGAAAATTCATATTATTTCGACGTGCAGATTTTGAAATTGGCACAACTGTAGTCAAAATAAATGAAACAAGCGTCTCAATTACCGTCGGAACCAAAAACATTAGACTTATGAGTATCATATCAAGTCTTATAAACGTAATGAACGCCGCTGTATTGATTCTCAAAACAGTCATAAGTATACTGACTGCAAATGTTAGGTGGGATTCCCATGGACAGTCGCCGGTTCCTAAGCACTTATCTAAGCCACCTATGTGAGCTAATAAAGTCTTAATTTCCGAGTATATAGTATAAATTTGCATCAAGTAATGTGTAACAACACCAATCGCAGCTTCTCTTTTGACTAACTTCGTTTTTAATTCTGCATAAACCTCGTCGTAATTTGATCGATGGTGGACTTTTAAATATTTAATTCCCATGTGTAAGTCGAAAGTGAAAATTCGTTTTATAACTTCAGGGGCATACATATATGTTGCCATAAACGCTGAGCTCCAAAACATGGCATTAGAGGCTGTCGCGCAGGCTGCAGTCCATGTAATACACTCTTTAGCTACCTGCAAAACTCCGCGAATCATTGGCAACACAGTCATTAAAATTGAAACAAGATGCAACCTTTTATTCTCTTTTATCTGTTCTATAAGGTCATTATTACCTTTTAATATTTGCTTTTTATATTCAGTATATATCTCGTTTGCTTCGCGACGTCTTAACACTTCTTCAACACTACCAGCGTCCAAAAGTTCCACAAGTTCGTCAAATTCTGCCGCATCGTTTCCGTAATATGACATTCTTCTAAAGCGCACTAGATCATCCAATACATCTATCATTTGACTTTGTCTTGTTGAGTGCTCACTCTCGTGCGATATATCGTCATGTAAATTAGAACCTGTTGCTTGATTCTCTGCAGATGTTTCATCAAACCATCTCAGCGCTTCATCTGCGTTGATACTAGTACTTGTTTCGCCATTTGTAGTGATTTCTTGCATCACTTTAGCAACATCCTCATGGCTAATTTTGCAACCAGTAGGATTCCTTCGACGCCGTTTGAAAACACACATTAAACCATTGACGTAGTTATCTGTACGAAGTCCAAGACATGTTCGTCGCAAAGTACTGTATATTAATGATTGTTCATCTAATTTATGTTTTGAAGTTTCTACTATTGTTCGATATATATCCGACTTTGTTTGCAATATCATCTTCGGCAGCGTTAAATTTTTATGATCAAATGCCGGGTCATCTTTGTTCTGTATCCGTGTCATTAATGTTCTAGCCACGCTTGATCTTTCAATTTCATCGAGATGCGGAAATATCTTTGAATAAAGCAGTTTCTGTGTACGATGTAAATCGTCCATAGTGCCAATGTTGCTAGAAATGGCGGCTTCTATGCGAGCAAGCTGATTTGGCGTTAAAGGTCGCATTCTCGTGTCGTACAGCAATGCACTTTCAATTGAACGCTCAAAAAATCGTTCTTCAGAAGCAGATAGTTTACTGTAACCTCGATATTTCAATAAAATTTCTGTTAATGTCAATGTATCTTCGACCTTGCTAAGTACAGAAATAATTTTATGACGTATTTGTTCATGAGAATTTTGTAAAACAAGATTTCTTCGCAAACTCTGCACATCTGGTGACAATATTGTTGAATTAATTTCGGAAAATATTGATTCTGATATGATATAACTAAATGATTTGGACAATTCTTTGAATTCATCTTTTGTTATATTTGCTGGTAAATGACTTAATTGTTGATGTGAACGATTAGGTACTTTTAAGTCACCATGTTTTATTAAATAATATATCATTTCCCAATATTGTGGTCGGGAAAAATCCGGAAATGGATTCAAGTCAAGAACTTCTATGAGAATCGACTTGGTAGACGTGTCACCAATAGGTACCTTTAATTCTTCTACAACGAAACGCAATAAATCCAAATTACCCGATTTCACTGCAATATGAACGAGTGTTCTGCTGTCAATATTTTCAGCTCGTGCATTCACACCATGGCTTATCAATTCATGAGCTACAAAACGACCCTCAATTCCGGCATTTATTATTACATTATACAATAATTTGCTAAGATATCCAACATCATAAGGCAGCGGCAAACGCTTCATAATGAGCTGGAAAATTTTTTCATTCGGCTTAGATTGTGATACAATAATTTTTAAGTATGTTTTCAAGTCACTAATCCGCCATAGCGATGATGAATTCCAATTCGGATGTGTTTTACTTCCTAAAAGAACCTCTAAAGTCTCCTCCATATTCATTCGAATCATCATTTCTTGTCTACTACATTTGATAGGTGCGTTAGTTCTTGATAACATACCAAAATAATACTTTACGTTGGAATTGATAATAGACTCCACTTTTTCATTTACTCTTAAATAATTATCGATGATATTTGAATCGTTTAATTGCTCAAAAATGGCTGCTGTCAAACTGTCAAACCCATGAGCAATTAGGTTGTCTAATACTCTTTTAAACACTTCGGGTTGCTTGATAACATTGCGAATGACATTTTGAAAAAAAATTGAATTTTTGTTGATATTTCCATTGATGTATTGTAGTATTGAGGCGTATTCCGATTTTTCTAAAAATTTTAACATTATCTCATTTAATGAACTCGAGTTTTTACTTTCAGACTCATGGATAATATATTTTGCAACGTAGTACCACTCATACTCGGGATGTATAAATTTCAAATTACTATTATTTTGATAAACGTAATTAATTTCAGATATTTTTGATTGGTTGACCTCTAAAACTGATGATTTTATATGTAAAATATTTTGTAATGCAACAATTCCATAATATTTAATAGCCTCGTTCGAAGAAGCAGATGATACCAAACGATCAAATAGTTTCATTTTATTTAAATACATGTTGTTTACCATTTTCAATAATTTTGATGGAGTTACCGTTAAATTATTTATATACTCTTTAACACTGATAAAGAAACTATTGTGGCCAAAAATATTTTCATCACCATCTACGAGTATTTTGCTAAACTCTTTTATAGCATTGACGTCTCGCGGAATAGATATGTTTTCTAAAACCGTTTTTATTATTTTCAGATAAGTGTTGATGTACTTTTTATGCCTGTTCGTCAATTTCAAGGTATTATACCAATCGTTTCTAAAAAATGTTACTATATTCCATAATGACAACTCATCAGTCAAATTATAGCCTGTTTGTTCCAGACTTGGTTCAGTAGAGCTGCTATTATTCATAACATAATTCGTTATATTTAAAGTCCATGCGTCTGTGGCAAAACTTGGACTTGTTGATGATATAAGTGCTATAAGTAACACTATCATAGGACGTTGGCAACTCTTCATTATGCTTGCCTTGCAACTAATTGTTTAGATGTAAAAAATTGCACTTCAGCATGTAACTATATCAACCGATACCTGAAAATATACGATCGATGTAAGCAATACGAAATATTGTTTTTAATCTACGTAATATAGTGTCGATTCAGACAAAAATTACTATGCCATCATAATATAATAAAATCCCAAAATTATTGACAGATGAAGAAATCAAGTAGATAAATTGAAAAAATCAATCTATCAAAATATATATTTTTTTTTTACTTCATATAAAATACTAGCTGTCCCGGTGAACTTCGTTAACCGCTTAATAACAATGAATGAATGTCATATGTCACTTTATACTTTATTTAGGATTTCATTAAGGTAACAAAAGAGATACACCATAGATTTTTGAGCTTAGTTGGATATCCCGCTATTCGTATATCGTTGAGACACCTATTGATCCTTTTAATGAATATGGTTTTGATATACTTGTTAATCTTGCATTTTAATATTTATTGTTCTGGGAAATTGACGTTGAGAGACCAGCTAGTAAAGATTGTGAAATATTTTGTTTATTAAATACTTTTTAGTATTCTCTACTTTTTAGAGTTCACTCAATATTTTTGTATGATGTTATGTTATATTGGCCGTTAGAGGACTTGATCCTACAGTCTTGTTAATAAATTACAATGGGGTAAGTATCAACAAGATACTAGCTTAATAACTATATAACAATAATCCGGTATTCGGAGAGGAGAAGAAATAAAAAAATCAATGTTATTCATTAAAATCGGTAGAGCTGGTTCCTGAATTATAAATAGTGTAACTAAATCGACTTTGTTTTATATATGTAGACTACTGAAATTGAAAACTAACAAAAAACTAGTACAAACTATTATTTACAGATTTTAAAATTTTTTTCTAAGGAATATTTCACTTTATGACTAAGTTGAGCGAGATATCCAACTAATTATTGTTTATCATTTCAATAAAATTTAATAACTAAGTATAATTATATAATTAATTTAAACCCTCCAAATTATTATATACCCAGTTATAAGTAATCACGAGAGAATATATCTATAGTTCTATGATTTTATTATTTACTTTTCTTATTATTTATAATGAAATAATATAATTTAAAAAAATCACTCAAAATATTCTCAGGCCTTTTTCAACGAAGCTATATTTTTCCCCGAGGTTTAACACTTTTACTTACTAATTCAAGAAAAACTTCCTGGAAATGAACTATACAATGGTGAAACAGCAGGCTATTGTATTTTTATTATTATGACAAAAAAAATAATTATTCAAATTATTTACCACTTTTTTTATGTCGATAAGCATAGTAATTTGATGTCGATTTTTAATGTAATAAGCACAAAAATTTATTTATAACAATATTTCCACACTTACATCCACGGTGCGGTTCCAAACTGGTTTGACAATTCATATATGTATGTACACTGAGAAGGTTTTCTCTAGACTACTACTGCAGAACATGAAAAATGTCGATTCAAGCTGAAAAGTTTCTGACAGGCAGCAGGTGTTCGGCAACTCCGCCCTTACTCAAGGGATGTATATGTTTGGTTCGAAAAATCATGCACAAACGTATGAAAATGAAAAGCTAGTATTAGTCTATATATATACCTGGAAAAAGTGTCGTCAGCTTCGCAACAATACAGCCTCCAGGTATAACAAAGCCACTTTTTTCCCTCCACTAACGGCCTATAATGTTATGCCTAATATAATACACTTAAATATCATTTTTATCAATTTTTAAATAAAAAAACCCACTTTGTCAATTGATACTGTATATGTAACAATTGCTATTGCTGTCAACAGGAAAATATAATATGTATAACTTTGAGAATTTCGATTGCCGTTCAATTTATCACCACGCGAAGCACCGCCAGCTAACAATCAACAAAATCGCGTCGTGCAATTGGAAATGTGACGTAATAACTGAAAAGACGGTAACAAAGATCACTACTCCTCTTTTCTCTCTGCATTACCTACACAATTTTCTCTTTTTGATAATGTATAAGTATAAATTTCTACTTTATCAAACATTCTAAATGTAAAAATGGCCGCGTCAATAAAAGAGTCTCATAGAAAAATTTTTACACCTTAAACACATTGAAAAATAGTGTAAAATAGGAAGGAACAATTTTGCCGATCAAATTCAACCCTTGCAGTACCGGGTAAGAAATTCTTTCATGATTAATAAATTTATTTAATTGACTAATAATGAATAATTTGCAATAAACTGTGTCAAACAGTGAATCATTGAATTTGATCTCATCATGGATTCACCGGGCTTCAAAAATCCTCAGCTCCCGGACGAGACTGTCCTACAATTACAAATTGCAGCAACAAATTCAGAACGATCTGATACTCCGGATAGTATTAAAGGCTTACTTGACAATGATTCTGCGACGAGCAGTCCTCGAATACTAAAACCAGTGCTTGGCAAAGCTCAGGCAAAAAAGAGGTTAATGGCGTTTGCAAACAAATTCACGACTGTTCCAAAGCTCGACAAGTCCAAGGATAAAATACTCAATCCCCTCAGCATTCACAGTGCTAATGCATTAAAAAAATTATCCGCTGATGGTGGGAAAGTTGTGTTAAAAGAAGTGACAGACGCTAAAACACGAATAGAAATGCAACTCGAATTGCAGGATAAGCAGGAACAGAAAAATTTCACTAAAAAGACAAAAAAACAAGTGGAGGTTAAGGTGCCAGCTATTGAGGAAATTATGCGCGAAGAAGCTAGAAGAAAATTACTACTAAGTTCCGGAGATTTTGACAAACACATGGGTGGAGATTTTTCAAGAAATGGCAGAAACCGAGATCGTGATAGAAACTGCAATTCGGGCCGACGTGGTGCGAGATATGAAAATTTTCGTCGAGAATCAAATGACTACAGAGGTGAGCGTCGACGACGATATTCTCGGCGGGATCGATCTAAAAGTCATGAAAAAAAGGAGAAAAAAGAGAGTAGCAATAACAACCAAGTATCATTAAATCATCCTGCAGACACTGAGCCCGAAATAAAGCATCAATCTGACAAAAAGGATAAATTTCGCGATAAAAATCGCTTTAACATGGAAAAAGAGCAGAATAAGAGAGAGAAAAAAGACAATCATAATCAATTACAGCTGAAATGGCGATGTTGGAAGAGTTTCAAAGCTCACGGTGGTCAAATACGATCACGATCTCTCTCTCAGGACTGCTCTGAAGGATCTCGTGTGATGGATTTAAATTTTAAGACAACTCAAGACTATCTGTCACATTTAAATCAAATGCTAATGATTGAATCGTGTCGTCACGAGCGATACAGTGTCATTGTTAACAGCACGAGTGACAGTAAAAAAGAATTTCCGCCTGAATCAATTCGTACAACTAAAAAATCAAAATCATCTTCGCCAATTTTATACTCGGAAAATCCACATATATCCCTATTTCTTGTTCACACACAACTCTTTCAATTACTGCCAGCCGAGCGTTGTGAATTGATGCGAGCAATAAGCGAGAGAAAGATCTGTGCCAAGGACAAGCAAGAGAAAGATTCGAGAATCCGTGTACGTCACTGGTTCATACAACACGGACAGGAAAAGGCAGATGATGAACCTGCACCAAATTTGTCACCATCTGTCCCAGTTTTACCGCCCAAATCCAAATGGGAGAGTGAGGATGAATCAGAGACTTTGCCAACCGATATCTCTAACACAGGATCTGACGACAAGGACATTGAGCCTACTTCTGATACACCGGAGGAGGAAAATATTCCAGTAGAAGCTCCCGTTGAACCTCTTATTCAAGAAGAATCTCCGTGCGAGACGACTGAGCAATTGGATTGTTGCGAAGAAACTGAGGAAATACAGGCAATTGAAGAACCAGTAACTGCAGAAATTGGGGAAAAACTCGTGTCAGAGTACGAGCAATTTATGAAAATTGTCAGTGAAGAAGTCCACACTGAAGAGGAAGATAAAAATCAATATTCTCCCAATGAATCTGTAGCTGAGATGACAGCAGAATTGGATAATACAACAACAACGACGACGATTAAAACTGCGGAAAATGAGGAAAAAGTCGATACCACTAGCCAAACACCGAACACAGAATCTACAATGGAGAGTGAAATTATTGTAGAAAATGACTTAACCAAACAACTAGATCCAGTAGACACTCCTACTGTTGACGCTGAATCGAGTGTTGAAGCTGTGCCCGAGGAAATTGAAAAAAAAGACACTGATTGCAACGCAGCCAAAGCAAGAGAAAAGTCGCCGAAAGTGAAACCAATAAAAACGAATAAAGTAGAAAAGATAAAGGAACGTAAGAAAAAGAAAAAGCGATTATCATCGAGTGAGAGCACAGAAGAATCCTCCTGTACTTCGTCCGAGTCCGAGGAAGAGGCGGAGGCAGATGAGGAGAAGGAAAAGCGCAAGAAAAAGCGTAAAAAGCGAAGAAAAAAGAGATCGAGAGCATCAAGTACGGAAAGTTCAAGCAGCAGTAGCAATGATTCAAGCAGTGACAACGAGAGTGTGAAAAAATTAAAGAAACGCCGGCGAAAACGTAAAAATAAAAAGAAATATCGTGTGCAAAAAAGACGCTTGCGTCGAGCAAGCACAGACTCCGAGTTGAGTAGTTCCGAGGTGGATGAGTTGGTAAAAAAGCGAAAAAAACGAAAAACCGACGGGCGAAAACACGGGAAAGCCTCGAAACGCTCGAAATCCACATCGAAAACAACGGAAAAAACTAAAATTGAAAAAATTAAGAAAACAAAGAACATTATTAACCTTGCAGAAGGAAAAAATACAGATGCTGCGGCTGTTGAAAAAATTCCAATTGAACTTGAAGAAGACCCTGCCAAAGATACTGCTGCTGTATCACCAGAAACAACAGATCCGCCCGCAGAAAAAGCATCTCCAAAGCATGAAACTACCGCAGACTGGGACAATGACTCGTCATCAACGGCCAAAGAGTCAACCAGTGACAAGCCAGATGATTTAAAAGCTGACGAAACAAAAGAAGCATCGGAAAAAACAAGTAAAATCGAGACTACAGTGCCTGAGGCAATTGAGTCGACAAGCGTAAATGAATCAGCTGACGTGGCCACAGTAGAAAAAACTGACAGTATCTCACAGACAAGCGTTGAAATACCGGTCGAAAATTCGGGCAGTAAACGGGCGGAAATCAGTGACGGGCCGCGGAAGAAAAAATCGAGAAAATTGCGAAAGAAACGTGGCAGGAGCACAAGCAGTAATTCAAGCAGTAGCACGAGCAGTAGCAGTAGCAGCAGCACTAGTATGTCATCGTCGTGCAACAGTAGTGATAATGGATCAAAGTCGCTGAAGAAAAAGCAGAGGAAACGCTCGAAAAAACGATCCTTTCGATCACCAAAATTGGCCAGAAAACTGAATAAATATAAATCAAAATGGTCATTAAACTTTGACACATTAAATTTTCCATCTTTAACGCAGTTGGAGCAGAAGGTTGCCAATAATCTGCCAATATTGGACGACTGGGAAGTCGACAGCATGGACGGCATTGGGCAGTTTACTGGATCAAAGTTTAAATCACCCCCCAAATCTAGAAAACTCGGATCTGACTTGCAATACGACAGTCAAACAGATACGTACATTGCTGTGGATAAAAAAACCTCTAAAGATGGGAAAAAGAAGCCAAGCAGTCAGGTGCGTGCACTGAGAATTTGGGAAGACGAGGAAGAGGAAGACGCACGTGAGGCTATTCTGTCGCTGCAAGAAAAATTGAAAATTGATCAAAATAATTTAAAACTTTGGCAAACGCAGGCAGCAACAGAAACAATAGTGCCGTCTATTAAGCTTGACATCAAAAAAATTGAGGAATTACAGCCGGCAGAAACACAGCCGATATCACCAGAACCAGAGACTGAGGAGCCTACTGGATGGATTGAAATTGTTCCCGAGGGCGGAGTAAAACCAGCTGGACCTGCAGCGGCAAAAGAGCGTGTATCACGATGGACTGATGCCAACGTGGAAAAACCCGAGGATGAGTTGGTACCAGTTAATTGGGAGGAGGAGGATGAACAGGTTATATGGGCGACAAAATCTCCACAGAAAAAAATAGATTCTATGCCAGTGATGTCTCGCGTTAATTCCAGTGAATTACTCGCAAAAGCCGACTTGAAAACACTGCCCATTGTGAAGCCTGATTCAAAGACTAATTCTCCAAGTTCTACCAAATTCGAGGCAGTCGAAGCATCGAGTGACAGCAGCAGCGACAGCACAGAAAGCTCCAGCAGCAGTGAAAGTACGGATTCTGAAGCGGAAAATTCTCCAATACTGAAATCCCGAGAAAATGAATTGTTAATCGACCCTAAAATATCTATATCAGTCACGTCTCTCGATGAAAACAATATTCAATCAAAAATCTCAGAAGATTCCAAGGAATTCCTCACAAAGGATGGTAACAATGAGGCTTTTTTGGACATTGAGGGAATGAAACTGCGAATGTTCAGTTCACTTAAACCTAAGGATATTACACGTGAAATTTCAGCGATACCAGGCATCGTTGCAAGACCACAAAAGCCCGAACCCATAAAAGCTATTGCAGAAGGAGAAAATATACCATCGCCGTTGAAGTTAATTCCTCAACAATTAATAACTCGAAGGCCTGTCGAGCCAGCGAAGCCAACAATACCTCTTGAGAGACGAGGATCGTTTAGGAGTGAACATCCTCATGACGTACTTGCAGAAAAAATCGCCACGCCGAGTGTCTCATCGTCTTTACTACCTCCATTGCTCCCGGAGAACTCTGACATTCCAGATATACCACACGAATCAAGGCTACCCAACGCTCTGAGTCCGCTGACGCCCGGTCAATTTACTGTGGGAGCCCGTGAATTGGGCATTAATTCGGAAAAGGGCATGCGTCGGATTCTACCTGAGATGGCTGCTCTGAGTTCTAGATCCCCAGCGTCGGAAAACCGACGGCGATTCTCGCCGCGAAGGGACAGAGAGCATCCGAGATCTCGTAACAGTGAGGAGCAAGGAAGTGGCTCCAGTTACCGCAGCAACAGTCGCGGTTCAATGAGAGATTTCGATCGGGAACGGGGCAGAGCAGGCTTCCGAGAGGCTGCACCCATAGATAATCGAAGGTACAGCCCGATTGGCGACCGAGAATTCAACAGACGCTCACCATCTCTGCGTTGTAGACTTCGTAGTCACAGTCGCAGTCGAAGTTGGAGCCGAAGTCGGAGTAAAAGCCCGCGACGAAGGGACGAGCGCTCGCTGTGGCATCGTGAAAAGCGATCGAGATACTCGAGGAGTCCAGTGCGCGACAGATTGCCTCTTCGAGATTATGGCAGGCGAGACTACGCCGAGGGTGGCCTGGAGCGCGAGAGGAGCCGCGACCGGGAGTGGAGCCGAGAGAGAAGTGTTGACACGACTTACGACCCAATGGCACTGTTGAGAAAGGCCACTGTGAGAAATCGTGAGAGCAATGCGGCCGACGATACTCGCTGGCGCGATGAACACGTTGCCAGAGACGCCAATGACGCTCTAATTAATTCAACGTACAACATCAAGCCTCCTCTAGATCTGCTGCATGAGGGAAGACCGTACCACAAACACGACAGTCTCGATCGTGAGATTCTAAACGGACCGTGTGCAGGAGTAGACTTTGACAGGCCTCGATATCGCAGTCGAACACGCAGCCGCACCAGAAGCAGATCCAGAAGCCGAAGTAGAAGTAAAGAAAGACGTCGAGATTTCGACTGGGAACGATCGAGAGATTCCTCAGAATCGGATCGATTTGGTCCTCGCAGAGGTAGACGACTGCCAGAGGGTCGGTCGCGACTGTTGCGACTGTCTCCTCGGTCCCGTGGCTCTCCACCACGGAAAATCACCCGCAGATACGCACGATCCCGATCGAGAACGAGATCCTGGTCGAGATCCAGGTCTAGGTCTAGATCAAGAACTCGTTCCAGATCGCGATCATCGTCGCGCTCACGCTCTCATTCACGGCTGCGACCACTCTCCGACAGATCACGGCGTTCACGATCATTCTCTCCAGATTTCCATCGAGGCAGATACGACGATCGGAGATATCGAAGAAGCACAAGTCGTGAACGAGGCAGACAAATCGAGAATATCATACACCCTTCGGGAGTTAATCCACTGGCTGCAGCACAAACGCCAGTCATGCCTATTCAAACGAGTGTACCAGGATCTACTCCGCAGTTTGAGTATCCGTACTATGCCAGTAACAACTTGACATATCCGCCACGAGTTGAAGCATCAGCCAATCCGCCTGTAAGCGGCTCTCCGAAGCGCCTGTCACTGGACGATCGTCTTGAACTTGAGCTTGGCATTAAAAAACATCAAGAGCCAATGAGTGCACCGCCAATTTACAATCATTCGGGTTTTAATGCTCCTCACGATGTGACGTATCCGCCGCCAATGGCTCCAGGACTTCCTCCGAGAAATGCCGCACTGCCAATGAATTCTTATGGCCGCTCACGACCAACTGTTGTCCAGGTTGGAAACGTTTTACAGGTTGTTCCGGGCGAATTCAATACTCCAGTGGCCCCCATTGGTCGCAATGACGTGCCAACACCGGCAGCTGCAGCAGCACGTAACTGCAATGCAAATCGTGTAGTTCGAGTGGGAAATGTGCTGCAAGTTGTGCCAACGACAAATTTGGATTGGAGTGGAAATCTTCCGCCACCATCGGCTGTGACAACTCAGCCTCTGCGGAGTCCAATGCCTGGGATGCCGGGACCCACTGCAATGGCACCAATTGTCGGAAAGGCAACAGTGTCACCAAATCCAATTTCTATGCCCCATTCAGTACCTCCTCCTACGTTGGTTCACATTCCTCCAGCACCTGCGGCCGTGTCCATTGCTGCTCTTCCCAAATTGGAGCCACCAAAGCCTCCACCAATTCAGGCTGTCTACAACTATCAGGCCATTATGGAGGCTCGTAAAAAGGAGAAAGAAGCGCGGAAACTCCTGCGAGAAGAGAAACGACGCGCAAAGGCAGCGAAAAAAATAGAGAAGATGCAGCAGCGTGATAAACGTCGTCTTGCTCGTGTCAATCAAACTTTGGAAACTCCTGCAGTATCTGAAACAAGTACGAGTATTACCACAGATTCTACAAACTCGACAAATGCACTGTTGAAACCTCTGCTCGAGGACGAGGATCCGGATGATGCAGTTACTGCGACCCTCGGCGAAACTGAGGAAATATCTGGAGAAGTTGATGACGACGAGGAGGCAGAGGATGAGGTAGATATCATGCTAAAAGACGAGGACTATGAGGAGGATGAGTATGAAGAGGAGGAAGGTGAAGCTGAGGAAGATCCTGAGGATGATGAGTCAAAAACTTTGATAAATCTTCCGGACGTATCTGGCGATGCAGTAACTACTAGTACTAATGAAGAAGGCTGTGCAGAATTTAGTGCAGAAGTTGCGCAAATTTTACTACCTCTACCTCCAGCACCTCGCAAAGGCATTCTTATTACAACTAACCAGCGAATGGACAGGGTGGCCAATGGCGAGGTGGAGTTGGACAGCATCGAGGCGGACCTTCTCGCCATGAATGAGGGACCACAGTCCCAAGAGTTTTACGATGAATTTACAATAGGTGATGCATCTGAGGAGAAAATGGCAGACACTAAAAATGATAAAGACAAACGTGTAAAGACAATTAAACAACGACGTTCCCGCAAATCCGTGCAATTTGCTGATGGCATTAAACCAGGCGAGGGAACAAGTCCGAGTGGATGTGAGGGAGATATGCCGTCGCCACCACCGCCAGCATCTTCATCACTTCAAGATCCTCTTCACGAGCTCGTGCGAAAATCACGCATTCGCAAGAGTCGCAAAAAGGCTACGCGAGTCAAGCCGCAAAAAACGAAGAAGAAGGTCAAAGTAAGTTCCCAAATGTTTTTTACATTTATGGGTTATTAATGAAATTGATTTTTTTCAGGTAAAAATAATAAAATTGAAGAAACCAAGGATTACCCCCTTGACATCGATGATTATGGAAGACTCGGACGACGTGGACGATCGCTCGCCACCTCCACCGCCCCCGGGATCGCCGCCACTGCCGCATTTGTGGCCAAACTATCTTGCAGCCTACAGTGCAACCCTTCGGACTGTGGAGCCCTTGTCACCCTTGCCAAATACTACCCAAGTTGCACCGCCGCCCACTCCGCTGCCGCTACTAGTTCCACCGCCGCCATTGAATTACACGATTCAGCCATGTAATAAAATTTGATTCAGGTGTCCTGAATACATATACTTATTCTAATTAACTTTTGCGATAACTAATCTTATAAATACATATATTTTTCTTGCGTATATGTATTAATAAAGCAGAAAATTTAGTAATTATTTTAGAATAAATATTGACTATATTTTTTTTATTTTTTAAAGTAGAAATAATTAATATTAAAAAAGATTTCACAGGCGAGGGCTTGCAAAAATTACCTCAGGAAACTATTATGGAAATTCAATCAATGGCTAAGGAAGATCCTAAGAGTGACCTTATCTAATCTTTAGTTTCAATTCTTCAAAGACGTGTATATAGGTAAATATATAGTTTATCATTTTAAATGATTGTAGTAATATGAAATGAAATTATTTTTTTTTACAGGTTTTGTCCAATTTCCAACGTGTCACTCGCTATCAATCATTTTATCATATATTGAAGATTTTCGTGCAAACCTGTTGTGTGAGTAAAAAAAAATATATTAATACTGTTCGATAAGATTACAAAGTTCTCTTGAAATGATTACAGCTCAAACGACCATCTCCAATATCAATCTCACTGATATACCCGCCTCGTCGACCTAAAAATAACCACAGGAATAATCTTTGTAGTGAACCTGTGGGTGCGGACGATATCAATGTTTGTCAATGTGACAATGGTCTTCTTTTCAATGCCTAGTATTGAATATTTAATACAAAAATACGCATATGTTAGCGATGAATTATCCACGTTACTGGAGACTGTAAATACTACTATAGACATTTGACGCGCTGCCACTAAATTATAAGACATTTTTTTTTTGTTTTCTCTCGTAACAATAAATATGTGTACATAAAATTAAAAATTAATTTCTAAAGATTTATTATTGATATAAGTACAGTTTAATATAGTTGAAAATGTTTTATATTGAGAGAATAAAAATATCCAAATTACAAGAGAGTGAATATACAATTTTTCATTGAAAGCAAAGTTATCGTCATATTTTAATGAATTTGTTTAACTAATTTTAATGCTCAAAAAAATTTTTAATAATTTATTAGCATGAATCTATAGCTTTTTTATTATTTAAAATGTTTTATGGAAAAGAGCGCGATCATGTGGTGACACCACATTGGCTGGTTGGTATTTGAGACTTTTTTTTTTACAAAATCAACGTGCGAGTGCGAGTGTACTTATACTTAGTCATACTGTATATATGCCTATAAGTACACTCGCACTCATATGACCGTCCCATGTAAAATTGTATATTTACATTCTGACAGTGCGTGCAGAGGCATCAAACAACGTATTCCATTCCTCGTCAATACTCGCGCGCGGTGAACAACCAGAATAACCTCTACTCTGTGATCATTTGTGTTTTTGTGTTCTTTTAATATCACCGTGCTGCTTATAAACTGCATATAACAGCATATAATAACAGGTTTATCTTTGTACCATGTATTACTGTGCAAGTGGTCAAAGTACATCAAAGATTATTTGTGAGGTTGGTGTCGTCATACGACGCATTCCATCGTTCGATGTGCTCGTACAGTTATAAAATAATTCGAATTTTCACAAATTCACTGATAAACAATTACTCAGATATCTTAACTGGATTAAAATAGTAAATTTTTTTATCATTAAAAATATGCCTGCAAAACTCAGCAAATTTGTTGTGGATAATGCTAGATGCAAGGATTTTGTTCATCCTTGGATTGATTCCTGTTTATCTGCTCAAGCCGGCCTAGGACTTCATGCACTTCAAGAATCTCTGAGGATTTATTCTACCGTATATTTTGTAAGATGTTAAAAAAAATTTTTTTTTTAATTTTAACTTCATAATGATTTTTATATCAATAAAATGATTTTCAATCTCAAAAAAAAAAAACCATCAGCAATATATTTCATTTAATGCGTTATAAATCGGTTTAAAAATTTGAAAAATTAATTAAAACATGATTTAAAACGATTTTTAAATCTCAGATTTTTTATATCAATAAAAAAATACTTTTATGAGCGTTGTAATGTACAAGAACTGATGTCATGCAAGTAAATCAGTTATTCTGATGATTTAATGTGAAAATTTTTTGTTTTTCAAAATATAGATTATTTTTTAACTTGCAGATTACCTTGTTGATGCGTGGAAAAGTACCTTCGAAAAATGATATTACAAGAACAGTTCTCGGCATTCTTCAATCTACAGCTTTTTTATCTTGGAGTGCTTTTACATATCCAGTATTTATTTGCAGCTTGAGGTAAGTGATCTAATAAATAAATCAACAGATATTAATACAGTTTTATTATTGCATTGCAGAAAAATGCTAGGAAATTTTAATATTCTAACAGTCTCTTTCCTGCCATCGTTTTTATCGAGTTTCTTGGCGATACTCATTGAACGACCATCCCGAAGAACACTTTTGTGCCTTTACGTCGCCAATATTGTATGTAATTTTCATACCAATTGTTGAGAAAGTCTGTAGCATGATTATAGTCGTTAACGGAAGTATTTTTTTTTTTTTAGGCAAGTGAAACGTTGTTTAGAATGGGTGTTTGGAGAGGCTACTTCAATCCAGTACCTCATGGAAATTTTTATATATTTGCAATGTCCATGGCTGCCTTATTGTATTTTTTACGAAGCAATACTCCTAAAACAGATTCAATATTTAAAATTATCAGATTTATCGTTAGTTCATATGAAGATCCTACGAATGTCAAAACAATCAACAACACAGAATCACAAACTAAAAAAAAATCTCATGTTCCAATCAAAAAATCTTCATTCAAAATTATTTTACAATCAATTAGAGTTTATGAAAATTTAATTAATTTAATTAAAAAACAGGGTAAACATGTATCCTGTCCACATCCAAATAGTTGTGCATACTTTATTTTAAGTGTAAGTAATTTTTTTCTAATCATATATTTTTATTAGAGTATAAATATTACTTTTATTAATGTTTTTTTTTTTTTTTTAATATTTTTCAGGGACCAGCAAAATTATTTAGTATTGGTTTAGGTGCTCAATTAGGCGTAAAAATACTTTTTCAATTTAAAAAATTTATTGTTAAGCCTAGCACAATAAAAGATGCATTATTTAAACGAGATAATTTAAATTTAGCTCTGTTTATCAGTGGATTTTCTGCAATTTATCGAGTAAGTATTGTGACAAATAAATTTTATAAAATATTACCAATAAATTTATGCTGACAAAAAAAATTTCTAGCTAATGTCGTGTGCTTTAAGAAGAGTTGTTGGTGCTGATTCGTCATATCATGCAATTCCAGCTGGGTTACTAGCCAGTACAGCTTTTTTTATGTTTCCTAATAATACAATCGCATTGTACGTGATGTGGAAAGCTTTGCAGGTACAATAATTACAAATATAAATTTTTTTTTGGCTTTTGATCGTAAATATTAATTTAATAGAAATATTACTTACACTTTTAGTTGATGTGGAATAAAGGAGTTGAAAGTAAAAAATTACCAGAAGTCAAGTGGTTTGTAGTTTTCTTCTATTGCTTCAGTACAGCAATTCTTTTTCATGCAGCAATCATTGAGCCTCAAAATTTACGAGCTTCATACTGGAAATTTCTCTGCAATTTGTCGGGTGGAAGGTAAATCATATATATTAATTCATAAAACAAATAATAATAAATAATTTTTTTTTCAGAGTTGCAGCAATGTCTCGAAATCCTCTCGATGGATTTGGTCTGGAATCAGCCAAATATTTGCAAGAAGTCTTGATAAAAACAAAAACAACTGATCAATTTAAATATTCATTTTAAGGAAAATTATTTCAATACAACCAACATATCATCAAAAAAAAAAAATGTTGATTGCATACGTAAAAACTATTACACAATTTATAGCTGAAAGAAAGGTCATAGGTATTAAAATTACTGACAGATCAAAAATCATGATCAGTCTTGACTTATCAGTTTTTCTTCAAATTCAGTCATAAAAATCTTATATAAATCAGCTAGATCATCAGCGGTCTAATACGGTTGTTACATGTTATATATCGTCAAGTAGAACCAAAGACTTTATACAGAGTAGTAATTTTTTCAATTTACATTACAAAGAATTGTACATTGGATATTAGTATTTAAAAAAATTATTATAAAATATTAAGTAAGGCTGGGCCTGCGATAAAACAAAAATTTATTCAATCTACGAGTGTTAAAACCGTCAAATATTCATAATTACTATACACATCATTCACTTTAATCAGCCGCCCAACCTTCCCGCTGTAGGAAACACAAATACACGATGAGTGTGCGTTTATTTGAATGGTAAAAAAAAAATTGTATGTAAGAAAGTGTGGCTATATTAAATGATTTATAGGAGATACAAAGTCTAATAAAAATTGTCGAGTTGAAAAAATTGATTATTAATAAAAAATTAAAGAAATAAAAAACAAGATTAATATATAAGCTGTAAATGACAGTAATAGATCATTTTTTAATTGAAAAAAAATTCTTTTGTTGTTAAATATGATAAAATTTGAATTTATTAAAATGGCAATTTTCATTACTGTATCTTCGATATATTTTTCAGTCACCAGACCAACAAATGGTGCTTTAATATTTGTGATATGCAAAACATACTGTACTCATTGTCCTTCATACAGTAATTTGTTAGTATAATAATGAAATTGTCCAATGGATGGCAATTTTGAAGCCTTATATTATCTTGGTACTAGTAAATGATTAAACTAATAAATTATTTAATTGATTTATTTCATCTAAGTGTTGTTTAATTTACAGAATTTACCTGCGATTTTGAACCTCTTTTTGTCTTGGCTACTTGCATAGCTTTATTCATCATAACATCCACATCACCCTTGCAATGTTTTCTCTTTACTCGTTTTTTCATCAACACCTGATCCCAATTGACTTTACTGCAGGATGTCAGACTTTCCCTGGCCAGAATACCGGGCACGATATCTGATGATGTTGATGGAAGACATATCAGCTTGGGTGAAATTTCTCTTGTTTGCAACACTTCTAAAGAGTCACGTTGCCAAGGAAGAATTCCAAACACACAACTTTCCCATTCATCGGGCTCAGCTAATTTCCAGCTCGTATTACGCACAGTCTTGTCAGCTAATAATTCCACTATTTCATTCGTTTCATTAGGAATTTCAATTTCACATATTTTCATTATATCTTCATCTGTGTATTCACCAGTATTCTCACAATTTGCCAAAACAGCTAAATTATTTTCTGTATAAATTTGAATCAACTTTAATAATCCATTTTTCTGCTGTTTCGTAATACTTGCCAATTCTAAAATCGGTCGAATAAATTTCATTGTAAATTCATTTGTCTTCATAGCAATATCACTAATAAAATCGGCATCTTGAAATATTGGTGGAATCGTTTTAAGTATATTAAAATTCAATGAATTTTGCATTTCACGCGTTGAATTATGAATATTGTCACGAATTTTATTACGCATTATTCTTGGAGAATATTTATTGTTAGATGATTGTTCTATTAATTGTTCACTGTCTTGAGTATTTCGTAATTTTAAGAGTCCATGTGCAATAGCATTTATCCAAAGAGCTGCACACAATCTTCTGTCCTCATCTTCATTCGTAGAATTTACAAATTGAATTAATTTCCGTGTAAGGGCTTCCAACATGTTATTTGCATGCATCATATTTATAAAAGATTGCCAAAAATTTATCATTGACAATGGCAAATGGATGCTTGCCTGATCAACTCGTGAATTATTTCGATACAATTCAAAAAAATCGGATGTTGGCAAAAATAATGTATTGTCAAACAAGATATTTAAAATTACCTTTGTCTTTTCGGTAAAATTTTTGTTTTGTAAAAGAAATACCGATATATCAGTAATCAAATACGTTCGTACTATTTTTAAACGTATATTTCCACTATTATCAGCACTTTGGGTAGTTGTGCGTGTTTTTTTGTCATTAGGAAGCATCTCTCGCAAGACCTCTCTGAAAAATTTCATTTTATATATGAAAAAAAGGTTATTCTTTAATATAAAGCTGACTAATCGGTCGAAATACTTACTGAAGATGCTCATCAGTTAAATCAGAGATGAAAGTAAATCCAGCTTCGATATAAAGTCCTACTGCCATCCACAGATCAATTAATTCAACGAGAGTTTGTTTCAATTCTGAATTCTTGCTATCATTATCTTCTAAGCTGAAATTTTGAAGAGCTTGCGCTTCGGCAGTCCAATATTCATCCTAGAAAAATAATATCGTTAGATTTTCCAGCTGTGTGGTATTAAAAATTAGGAAAAAATTAACTTCACTCACGTGGACCCACGCCAAAAGTATATTCACAGCTAATCTGAGTAGATCCAAAGACGGTAATTCATGGCCATGAGCTGCAGTATGTCGCAAATTAACTATCCAAACTGGAATCTTTAAATCCTTTGCAACACCATACATTGACCGTTCTTTCGTTATTCCAACATTTGATACATGATTTAAAAATCTCATAATCACTGTTGAATACATGAGAACGAGATCATTTTCATAATACATGGGCAAATCGCCACTGTCTATCTTGTCAGTCCATTCGCGATCTCTGATGCAAACTTGGATTAGCGCCAACGTGCATTCAACTCCCACGGGTAATTTCGGCATTCTAGATTAAAAAATATATTTTATTATTTAAATGATTGTATAAATATGTGCATATTTATAACTAAATAAAGATATTTACCGAGCTTTCCATACCAACAGTGTCTCATAACCTCTCGTCTGTTCCTTGTGATCATTTGAGTAGATTTGCTTGTAAACTTGGTGCCATTCGGTTCTGTAGGAAAAAAAAAATAGTAAATCAAATTATAAGTGCATACTTAGCTGATTTTTGATAGTCTTACAGCGAAAACCATGGAACTAGCTTGAAACCGTCACGTTTTGTCAATTGAGACATGTTTTGTTATTCCGCCATACAAGAAGGTAAAAAAAATATTGACAATACCGACTGCACGAGTCAAAATGGCAGCACTATTCAGTCAGAATCAGAAACAGATGCTTTGTTTATTGTGTTTATAATTGCGTATTATCAAATAAAAATGGCAAAAGCAATAAAAGCAGTCTTAATAGATCTCAGTGGTACTTTACATATTGATAACACTGCAATTCCTGGTGTTGTAGAAGCATTAAAAAAGTATGTACACTCTATAAATTTCACAGTCTAAAAAATTCTCTTCGCCATGATGAAAAAAAATTTTGCGCAGGCGTCTCAAATTTCTTTTAAACATTCAAAAAAATGTATTATTTCCAGGCTACAAAACACAAATGCAAAAATCAAATTTGTAACAAATACCACGAAGGAATGTAAATCATTTTTACACAGTCGATTAACTCATTTGGGATTTGATATAAAACAAGATGAAATATTTAGCTCGTTAGCCGCAGCGCGGGAAATTATTCTAGCAAAAAATCTCAATCCATTGCTCCTAATTGATGCAGCAGCAATGGAAGATTTTGTGGATTTAGTGAAAGTCAAAGAGGAACCAAATGCGGTGGTTGTTGGATTAGCACCCCAGAAATTCAATTATGAAGAGTTAAACAACGCCTTTAGGTATGTGCAATTTTTCAAAACAAAAGCATATTCTTGATCTTTTCATTATGTTAATTTTTTTAGATTACTTTTAAATGGCGCAGCTCTCATTGCTATTCATGAAGGTCGATACTACAAACGTCCCGATGGCTTAGCCCTTGGTCCCGGTGCTTTCATCAAAGGACTCGAGTATTCAGCCAATATAAAGGCTCAAGTAGTTGGTAAACCAACAAAAGAATTCTTCTGCGCTGCTCTAGGAGACATTGAACCTCATGAAGCAGTGATGATTGGCGATGTAAGTAAAAATAAACTACAATAAATCTACAAAATAATGAATAAATTTTTTTTTTTTTCAATTGTAGGATGTAAGAGATGACATTTGTGGAGCTCAAACTGTTGGAATTAGAGGTATTCTCGTTCAAACTGGAAAATATCGTGCCAATGATGAAAATTTAATTACACCACCTCCATACAAAGTTACAAAATCATTTGTAGAAGCTGTAGATGAAATATTAAATGATATAGTATAAAAAAAAGTCCGATTAATCAAGAGCGAGTCTGATGATGAACAAATGTATATAACACGAGTGTATAAGTATTAAATTAGATATTTTATTTAATTTTATATACCAATAGTTTGTATATTATTATAGGTCGTTTTATGACAGCATTACATCATGTATTAATTACAATAATGAAATGTTCAACCGACATTTCTATATTTTTGTTTGTTTACGATCTTTGAACGCAATAGTCTCCTCGAATCAATCGTAAATTTTAGATCGATTCTAGATATAAATCTTAATCAAGTACTCGCTTGATACATCTTGACAAGATTTATTGTTGTGCTCCACTAAATATTTAAGTGTTACCGGATGTTTCGCGAGCTTAAAAATACAACATTCCTTAGTGATAGTTCAATTGGTTTACGATATTTTGACTAGAAGTCCTGTTTGTTAACTTCCGACTAATGAAAACGAGCTTTTTTTGTCATTGGCTTGAATTATTTACTCGATTGTTTCTACGGTAATTTTTTTTTCTTGTTTCAGTGTATAATTGTCCATACTAAAGTTATTAGTTTAAAAAAAATAGGCGACTAATATATAGATGATCAATTTCGTGCAATAAAAATATAGTGTTAATCGTAGAAAATTTGGCACCGTCCTAAATTAGTCTTATCGACACGTAGGTATAAAGACAATGAATTTTTTTTATTCTACACACACATCTGAGAGTTGATTTTTTTACGTGCGAATAATGGCAAATAAGAGGGACTTTTCTACTAATCATTTGATGCAAAAGCTCATCCAAGAAATCCATGAACCTTTTTTTTTTCGTTCAATGACCAACTCGTTATCAATGGACCAATCACTCAGAAGTTAATGGGTTTTATATATTGATTTAAAATATTTTTTTTTAGTTAAGTATATCAATCAATAAATAGTAATAATAATAATAACACTCTTCCTCTACAGCCTCTTTCAATGGAATGACAATTATGCTCTTATGCTTCTCACCTGCGAACTAATAATAAAGGAAATTCAAGTCAATATTCAATATTTATTTAGATTATTTATGGCAAGTGACATTAATCAAGTTTATTAGCAAGACCTCACGAATTTCTGTGAATTGTGTATAGAAGGTCAGGATAAAATAAATGTTATTAAATTTTAATGAAGAAATGTTATTTGATTAACGATCAATTGACATTTAAAATCTTGTGAATATTTTCGCTCTCCGATATATCACTCCTTTTTTTTGTCCATACAAACATTATTATTAGGCCAAGACAAACCATATCGCTATTGGTAAGATATCCAACTAAACTATTTTTTTTTTTTTTATCTACAAGAAATATAAAATAATTGTTTTAGAAATGATCAATCACTAATATGTTTGTCACTGCTAAATACGTATCGGCAGTCGGGTAATAAGATTTTTTTTTGACCACTCTAGTTCTACTAAATTATTAATAAATATACACTTGACAAAACTATAATGTATCTACAAAAAATTGAACGCTTAATTTCCTCAATTATTGTGCTCCCAGTGACAACATTGAATTTTTCCGCATAGGAAGACAAAGAATGGATTATAACAATTAAGTTTTCTATCATCAAAGTTATTGGAATATAGATTGCTGTTTTTTTTTTTGTTTTTTGATAGGATAACTGAGCTTGCGAAATTTTTAATCTCGCTTTAATGATAGATTTGGCGATGAATACGCATAGTAAGACAATTTATCTAGGATGTTTTTCACTAATTTTTTACATTATACTTTTTTGTTTTATAGACACACTGAATGTCTCATTGCTCGTTTAACTATATATATCTAGCCTCGGAGAAACATTCCATGAAAAATAAATCCTGTTAATTCGATCCTGATACAAACACCAGCTTCTCTATTAACTATGCTGTAAACAAGCATAAATGCTTTTGCTCAATTGTCCTTTATTTTTATTTTTATTTATATTTTTTTTTTGGCAACTTTAAGGCGTGATTGATCGATACTTTTGTCCACTACGCACATCCATTGAGTTTTTGTTTCACTTGGCTGTAGCACAAAACCAGGCGCATTTTAGTGGACCATTGCCAGCAATTTGCAATCCCAACTATTTGACTGGTCGATAGTATAGAGTAAGATCTGCTGAATTTTTCCATATGAAATGCTTCACTGTTCTGAGATCCATTGACGGATCCAACACTTGATCATTGCAAAGGAGTTCGACTTTTTCCTCTGCAAGGGACGTATTGTCGACATTGGAATCGGTATTTGTTCGATCGCCAGCCGGAGAACCTCCGGAAACGGTATTTCCACCACCTGCTACGGATCCTGAATCACTGCCGGCTCCCAAAACCTTATCATAAACGTGCTCAACAACTTTTCGGACTTGTATAAAGTCATTGGCAATTAATCGATCCCTGGAATAGAAAGTAAAATAATTACTTTTTTATTATTTTATTTTTAATCTACACTGATTTACTTTTTGAAGTTTTTAAATCCGGAAGATGGATGGGGAGACAGATGAAATGGAATTTTAATAAATTTCGGTAAATTTTTATCCACAACAATATCCACAACCCAGGATGGAACTGTTTCATTTAACAGAGCTCTCTCTGTTTCTCCGGCTGCATCTCGAACGAGCAATCTGTACAAGGTTTTTCCACCCACTTCGCTGAAAATATAAAAAAAAAAAACTTCAATTAATACGAAATAAATTATCAAATAATTAAATATAATACCTGAAAATAACAGGCGTATGACCGGGAACTGAAAAATATGGATTTCCATCTCTGGGATTTGCTTGTCCTGTAGCATCATTGCTATTATCTTCCGTGTCATCATCAGCATGCATGGGTTTCCACCAATGTTCAAGCAGTGCTTGAAGCAGTAAATTTCCATAATTAACTTTTTGATCTACACTATCGTTATCAGTAATTCCTGTGTCTCTCGCCGATACCCATGCAGAAAAACAGTCATTTTCATCTTGCCCAAGGTGAATCGTCAGCATTCCCGTCTTCAAGTCAACATTAAACCAATTGGGAATGTAAACCATCTTGTTTCTTTTTTTCACCTCTTGGTCAAAATCCACACGCCCAAGGTCCTCGACTTTGCAGGCCTTGAGAACGTCATAAAGTGCAACATTCTCCTCGGTATCTTTTGTGAGAACGTATCGCCTGTCATTGAGAATAACATGATGCCTTATAGCCGGTCCACCCAATATTCTTTGAGCAGGTTCTGTATTTCTCGGAACCATTCCTCCAGGTGCACTCGGTATATCCACGCAATAGTCACCACATTGCCAGTCTTTCTGATTTATACACCAATTATTAATAGTCGATTCACTAGTTGCCACCCAAATACTCGATTGATCCGGTGTCATAGCCATCTTCAAGATTGGAGCACTTTCTTCACATATAACCGTGTACCTTTCGGGATTTCTCAGTTCTGTCATGATGACTCTCTTGTCTCGACCACCAGATATTACATGACTAAACGTATCTGTAGCTAAAAGTGCCCAAACACCCTCTGTGTGTACTCTGAATGTCTGAATGCACAGTTGCTGGCTCAAGGACCAGAGTTTAATTGTTCCATCGGAGCTTGCTGACAAACATTGACTGCCATCTCTGTTCAGCACGAGTGCTTTGATGTTATCAGCATGACCGCGTAGTTTCATTGACTTGTTGCAGGTTCTTGGGTCCCAAACTCGCAACACCTTTTCGGTGCTACCGCTAACAATCACGGTTCCCGGAGGATTCATTGCCAAACTATAAATTGAATCCTTGTTTCCAGCTAGAGAAGATGCTACAATAATGAATTATTGTTTTAGGCAATTGATAGATCAGATATCTCGTAAAAAATACGTACTTGTGACAGTGTTGTTGCTTGCAGTGAGCGCCGTAAGTGTGTTAACGTCCCAAAGGAATATTTGTCTATCTAAACCTGCACTAGCCACTTGTTCCCTGTCTTTGGCATAGGCCAGTGCCTTCACATAGTCTTTATGAGTCCTCAGAGTTGACATACAAAAGCCCTTGTGAGCATTCCACACTTTCACTGTTGTATCTGAACTCGCAGAGATCACTGAAACAATTCAAATCATGGGTTAAAAATTCGTTTTTTAAATGAAGAAATTCATTTGACTTACAATTTTTTCCACCACAACACAAGACAATATCATTGACCCAATCGGTGTGATGTTCCATTGACTGAATAAAAGGCTCCTTCATATTTTTGCAATTCCATATCCTAATAATACTATCCCGGCCTGCAGAATAAAGCCTGTGCAACGCTGCATCATATTGCAGAGAGTTTACTCCAGCTCTGTGTTTTTTCTCTACCTCGTCCCGAATCACCATTGATACCTTAAATACAATCACAGTTATCCGACATTCCAAGTGTCTTGAAAGATATTTTTGAGATACATACCTGCACTTTTTTGCGGGCATTCTGCCCACCTGTCTTGTGAGCTGCCATTGTGCCCTATTCGCGAATTTATAGGTCTGGATTCATATGCTATCAGTGATAGATAGTTATCAATCAAGTGCGAGGCTACATAGTACGTTGTCAATTTGCGGACATATTGACGAAATACACATGTTTCATGGGTAGTCCACAAATTACCTGTGCCCACACGTTTTTTCGTACATATCCTTTCTCGAAGGTTTTTTCTAACTCTGCTGCACGGGCGCTCGCCTAAAGCCCAGAGGACGGAGCTCGTACGATATGGTGTGAGGCAGTGTCAGCCAGATCTACGGCTGCGCTCGCGACAATCATCCACTTTGATTATATTTTCCCGTCAAATCCACAATCCGCGATCTTTGTCGTCGCTGTATGCTCAACAGCAGCGTGTGAGCTTTTGAGATAATTATATATTGCTAATAAGAGATTTTCTCCTCCGGGTATGTATATATGTAGTTGGTTTTTCGGCCGACGACGGAGTTTGTTGTGTGCACACTCTGATGAACAATGACGTTGTCGGCGGTGGGGGAAGTGTTCGGCGTAGGGGAGACGGAAACGGGCGATTGTTGAACATCTGTCACGAAGTGGAGCTACGTTCGGTTCGTTCCAAAAATCGCGACACCATCATGGCGATGGTCTGCTTATACGCGTAAATTTTTTTACCAGATAAACTGCCGCCAATGTTCTAATATATTATTATTCGTAACACAACGATTTTACATTGTTCAACGACGGTGACGAGTTTCCTATTGAGACTTTCATTTTGAGGTTATTTTATAGTGTATTATTTGTGTATAGGTTAAAACACAAGTGTGTGGAATATATACAGCTTGACGTCGCACCCGATACAATTTTTATCAATTTTTTTCAAATAACCTGAACGTAAGTAATGTCGGATTAATTTTAACTTTTTCTTTCCACCCAATAACAATTAATACAAAAGACTATAGATAACTAACACCCATTGCCTCGAGCAAAGTGTCCATTAAAATGATGACTCCATTACTTGATTTAATGTATTTGTTCATTTAGACATAGCCTGCACACGTTGAATGGTTCTTAATTTTATCAGCGATTCAATTGAATTTTTCTTTTTCGTTCAATTTTTTTCTGATTTTCAATTGAAAAATGTATGTAGATGCATGTTTTGGTGCATTGTGAGTCTCAAAAGTTGATTATTGATTCTATTTTTATTCTTACAGGTTCATCATGAGTTCAGGTAGACCAATCAAGTGTGTTGTGGTTGGAGACGGTACTGTGGGAAAAACCTGCATGCTGATTTCATACACAACAGACAGTTTTCCCGGTGAATATGTGCCTACTGTGTAAGTAACTCCAATGACATTCAATAAAAATCATTTATTTATCGATATTAAGAAGAATAATAATTCATATGATATAAATAGAGAGAGAGTAGCAACTTTTCTTGTCTCATAATTCTTCTTGAGAACAGTAAACTAGGGTGGCTAATAATAGTTCCTCTGATTCTAAGAGATGCTTCTCACAGGAAGTACCTAATATTTTTTGTTTTTAATTCACTGGCTTGATGAGACAGTGGCACATAAAGTAGAACGTGCTCTCTGTCTCTGTGACATGAGAAAAATTGGGGTAAAAGGTGGAAGGGGGAGTGGAGGATAGTTCTGACAACTTATATATATTTTATTTTTAATCAATAATGAAATAACAATTGCAGATTCGATAATTACTCGGCGCCAATGGTGGTGGATGGAATCCCAGTAAGTTTGGGCCTTTGGGATACGGCTGGTCAAGAAGATTATGATCGATTGCGACCATTGTCATACCCACAAACAGATGTATTTCTCATCTGCTTCTCAGTGACCAGTCCATCGTCATTTGAAAATGTTACTAGCAAATGGTACCCTGAAATCAAACATCACTGCCCTGATGCACCGATGATTCTTGTCGGTACGAAAATAGATTTACGCGACGATAGAGAAACATTGACTGCTCTAGCTGAGCAAGGACTGAGTGCGATTAAACGTGAGCAAGGACAAAAATTAGCTAATAAGGTATGTTTAAACGTGTAATTTTATTTTATTACTGTCGTGTCAATGATTTACTTGAGATAAATGCTATTTTCAATGTATAGATTCGTGCAGTAAAGTACATGGAGTGCTCGGCTTTGACGCAGCGCGGCTTAAAGCAAGTTTTTGACGAAGCTGTTCGGGCTGTTTTGCGACCTGAGCCTCAAAAACGCCGGCAGAGAAGGTGCGTCATGCTGTAAATACACAAAAAAAAAAATCAACACACAGAGAAAATCAAAGTATTTAGAGACATAGCATGAGAGCGAGAGTGAGCGAGAGAGATATATACAATTAAAAGAAAACGAAAAAATTATAATACAGCTCGTAGTTGGAGAAACAACGATTTACAATTTTATAAGTTCAGTGTGGTAAACATTGAAAGTCAATTCGGCAGCTACTGTCTCAGTTTGAGTACAATTTAGAATTTGTTATATTGGTTATACTTGATAAAAGTAGTCCAGTTATGAAAGTTCAGATATAATTAGCTGAGTTTAGGGCAACGATACATTTTTACGACCTACTGAACTTGTGAAATCATCGTTTATTTATATATATTTACTCAATTAATCCCGTAATTTATTTCATTTTCCATCAGATAAAAAATTTCAACAACGAAAAGTTATATACAACAGATAATATTTATATATGATGCTTATAAGAGGCACGTAAAAATCTACGTGTAAGTAATGTAGTAGTAGTTTTGTTTTTTTTCTATTTTTTATTTTGCCATTTATGCGTGCGTATGTGAAAGAGGCGTGTGTATAATAACATGTGCCATAAGTAATGAAAAATCGAACGATTAATTAATCCCAGCCAATATTCAACTGATCCACAATTTTTTTTTTTCTTTTTTCAAACACAAATCCAAATTTTTATTTGATTACTTTCTCACTTTTCGTAAAAGAAGACTGTACTTCATGTGAGCATTACTGCCATATGATAATTAGATAGACTTTATAAAAAAAATGAAAACAAAACAAAAAAAAAAGAAGAAAAACACAAATTTTTCTTATCAATCCAGACTTGGGGTGTCGTATACTTTAAAACTACCGAATAACCTGATTAAATGTTTGAGATTGTGGATGAATGTTGTTAACAAAAAAAAAAAAAAAATCATTTTGGAGTGTAAAAATTTTTCAACTTTAATATTAAGTTTTTAAATACTATTGACAGTGGCAGTAAATAATTTAATTTATAAAATTGCATTTATATGAAGAAAATATTCAATTAATCAAAGATCGATAAAAAAAAAAACAACGATGACCTCTCGCGGTATAGCACACTAGGGAATTTTTAGAAGGATAATTGATTTAAAATATGTTCACTTGACTTAATCAAACTTTCTTTAACCACACTTCTCCTGCTATATACATATTACTCATCGTCAACCCACTTGGTCTCTATTAGGCCGCGGAGCTCAGGCATTTCAACTACGAATATAATTTTCAAAGCATAAAATATTAGCGGAGTGTGCACGAGCTAGTTTCAGGTACCTTAATCATAACAGTGATTTCAATATTCCTGTAATTGCGAACATACTATTTTTTATAATTAAAAAAAGAAGAAAAAAATGAATCTTAGAGATGCAAATGCGGGGGCATATGCCTCAATCATTTGCCTTATTAAAATTATAAAATCATATTCTATATGCTAAACTAAATCACGTGAATTTTACGTGAAAACATACGAATTGAAAAAAAAAAATTACTTGAGAAATAAAAAGAAGAACATTCTTATAAAAACCTATCGAGGCACGCCGATGCTTTCTAAATGTATATAATGTAGCATAGAAAAACGTGTACACTGGATTCCAATATGATTAACCAAATCGATTAATCTGCTGTTGTTTTATCTTCATATGCGATAATTAAGAAGAGTATATAAGATGCGATTGGAATTTAGGTTCATTTGATAGAGTCATTTGCAATAATTTCATCTTAGGTTTTACTTTTATTATTATTATTATTAATGTTTTTTTGTTTTTTTTTTTTTGTATTCAATAATATTCAGTAGTTTACTGCTATTTATTTTCAGTGTGAATTTATATATAACATGTGTTTTTTGCTAAATTTTTATTTTAATATAAATAATTAATTTTTCAAAAGAGTTTTCATGCTCTTTCTGAGCTTCCTTCAATACAAAAATTTACTTATTCATATTTTATAGGTAATTAGCGTACAAAATTCCAGCTTGCATTCTCAATTTTATGAGCTATATAATTTTTTTATTGATGCAAAAAATTCAATGAATTATATATTAATTATCATGACATTAAATATAAGTAGTGGATGAATTTTTTTTTTTTTCTATTTGAAATTCGTAATAAGTTTTATATATACTAGCAGCCATCGGATTTTTTAAATCTCTTAAACTTTTTTCTTCTAATTTTTTTCCTGTATTTAAGAAACAATCAAATTTTTATTTTAAAATCATTAGAGTAGCCACGAACAGTTTATATAAGTAAAACAACAATATTAATATGTATAATGGTTTTTTTTTTGTTGTTTTTTTGGAATTTTGCAAAACGCTATAAACCAAAGCTATATGTATCCATTATTATGCTTTATTTTTATAATATTATATTAGAAGTAATGCCACAAAGAGGAAAAAGTAAATTGTGATTTGATCTAGTCACGATGATGCTGCTTCTGGAATTTTTGTTTAAACATTTTTTTTATTTTGTTTTCTTTTAAATTTATTAACGAAAGGCTGCATTTTCTTTAGTTGTGGCCACTCTGATGATACTGATAACCATATAATTTGTTACTAAAAATATTCTTGATTTATTTTGCAAAATAAATCGCAGTAAAAAAAAAAACATAAATTTACATTGTGAAAAATAACAAAGTATTGTCTGTAGTAAAAAAGCAAAAAAATTTCAGTATTTGTTACATTAATGGCTGCGACAACTGAAGTGTTGATTAGAACGATTTTATAAACATTTTTTTTTTTTGCAATTTATACGTTTTACATAATGAATATACATTTTGATAAATATTGACAAAAAATAGATACTCACAAAAAATGACACTTTTTTATTTTTATTCACTGTAATACACTTAAAAAAAAATAATAACAAAATGTTACTTTTGTCATAAAAATTGTCCTTAAAAACAATCTGAACGCATATGATGTAATTTAATTAAATGCGCATTCAATAGAGAAACTAAGATGTCCGCATTTTTTATTTATATGTATTTTTTAAAAAAACAAATTTTTTTCAAAATAAACTGTACACGATATTAATTAAAATCCTCATAATTCTTTCCTATTTATTGCATTTTTATTATGTATACATTTATTATACACTTTGTTGAATATATTTAAATTTCCGCGCTACGATTATTGTCAGAATATTGACGTCACGCCATCACACGGTTACTTGATTACTTATACTGATTATTTGCTATAGACACACACAAACTAAAGGCTAAAAAAAAAAAAATTATAAAACCTATCGCAAGGCAAGAACTATTTTTAACACAATCAAAAGAACAAAAAAAAAAGTGCATTTCCCAAAACCTGAAAGAAAAAATTCCCAAATAAATAACTTAAAATCCTTATTTATTGTTTTTTTTTCCTCTGTAGTTCCTGTTGCATATTTTTTTCATACCTCTATAATATCTTCAATGACATTCTCTCTCGATATAATTTGCTAGAGCCTTATTCATATATACCCACACACACACACACACAAGAAATAATTGAAATGCTTTGTAGATAATGATAAGTTTCGCGTTCCACAAGAGTTGATCTCACAATTATCTACTACTTTTAATAGTAACCAAAGTTTTCTCATGTAAATCACAATTTACAATATTTATTTATACCACAAGGAAATCATGATAAATTGACTTTAATAATCCCTCATCAAAGTACGTATATAAAATTTATGATGCAACAATTATTAACACTGGGCGCCATTGATTGGACGTGGCTTGGCCGAGCGAAACTGTCGTCAACAGCAGTGTCTTTATCAAAAAATCCAGTCGTCGCGCAGTTATATGATTTTGTCAAGAAAACAGCCAGCGATCAATTTATCGATAAGTCGAGAGGTAGATTTCCTAAGCGGAAATAAGGTCATAATTCTGATAGCTGCTATATTTACACACACACGACTAAAACCTTCATCTCTTCTATATTATATAGGATATATAAACAAACATTAATATCCTCTAACATGATAATTAAATACATACATGCGCCTTATCAAAAGTAAATATATTAAAATTGCAGAAATTTTAATGAGACACACACGCTTGTCGACAAAATTTTGCAGTTCTCGTCAGGCCAGTTTTACTAGTTATATCCAAGCCATCAGCGATATTACAAGAATTTACTCATAAAATTCAAATACCATGAAAATCCTCAACATTCCGACACATTCCACGCAAAACAGCTTGCTGTATGCAAAAAGAGAGACCAGAAGACAAGCATCATCCACGTGTAGGCTCTAAGCCTGCAGCGGCGCAACGCGTTGACGAATAACACACGAAGACCTTCGCGCTCGACTCTATTGATATGTCGCTGTTCTAGATTATGTATATTAAAACTCAACATCAGAGTGGCGTGCACCATTTGTAACACCTTTTTTTTTTTATCAAAAAATAACCTTGGCTTTTTTCTCGATCCGCTCTTTGACACCTGCCGGATGAAGGCCTAAACTTTGACCGATTGTTGAAAGAGAAAAAAATAATTGTAAACAAGTGTATACCTAAGTATGCTGAAGGTAGACCGGGCAAGCAATGAAAAGGTATTTTGCTTTCTTCGTTGCGAAGCTGAAGATGCGCACATGCAAGAATATGAAAGTATCGCCGAGCGCGTGTAGTCACGAGAGAGAGAGGAGGATCAATAATAAGGAAGATTTTTGAAATTGACTGTTGAAGCGTGAATGATAGGACGCGAAATAAAAGCGATGAAGCAGGACAAATGTTTTTTTTGATAAAGAATACAATAAAATAACGTGGATCTGGGCATAATGGTTGATCGTCGGTGTGGGCTCCTAGAGCAGGGGGGATATTTACTCTTGGAGAGGGATGTACGAAGTAGGGGAAGCGGTTTACAGCCGCGGGGGCGGACGGGAGGCAGCTCTAGAGGTCAGAATCAGAATTGGAATTGCAGATGGCGCTTGGCTGCTACGTGGGGCCACCAGTCGAGTCATCCGGTCGAGGGAGGGGCTGTTTTGCACTTCCTCAAGTTCTTGTGTTGGAAAATTGTACTGCTCGATGAGTTGGAATATTTGGCGACGACTGCACTGATGCAGCAATACGACGTCGCGAAGAAGAAGAAGCAAAGAGGAAATCTTGCACACGCCAAAAGAGAGTTCTTCGCGGCCCAACTTATACGCCAGTGGTTCGGGTTTACTCCGCTCGCTTCGCTGCTGCCATTCTCTTTTTCCAAGAGTAGACGCGAGTCGTATTGCCGCAACGACTTGCACAGTTTGTAGGGCGGCGTGTGCGGCGAGAGCCTCCTAAGCGCTGGCACAACACACGCGGTGGAAGAGGAGAAGGAGAAGGAAAAGAGAACGATTTTGTGTCGCCATTGCTACAACGGCCATCCGGGTGTCGCTTTTGCAGAGCCAAGCATACAATATCTAACTAGAGGTTTGTATTTACGAATATTTCCTTACATTTGCCGATTCATGCGTCAATGATTTATTAGCTTCATGTGTCGTGGTTATATTGTTGGTCACTGCAAATTCTTATAAGACTATACTGTCGAAGCACATTTTCGGGTTTTTTTTTTCGTCTCAACTCTCCCCACACATCGGCCGGAAGTATATTGTAGACTTGGCTAACAGACGGACACACAATAATCTATCAATCATGTCAAAGTGATATCACTGATTACACGGACGTTTTTATTGATATTGCTATTTTTTCCTTTCGCATTGTGTTGGAAAAGGCTGATAATTAAAGAACATTGATTATTATCGAAAGTATATAGTGTGACAATTGATGGAGTTCAGTAATATACATGCAGGAATCGCGTAGAATAATTAGGCATATATAGGGAAATGTTAAGTCATGTGGTCAGCGAAGATATGACGCACGCTATGCCAATAATCAATTAAATGCATGTAATTTTACACGTTCTTACGCGAGAATTTCAGTATAATTGTTTGCTAATATTTAAATTAAAAACAAAATAATCAAATTATTTACAGGCTGTTGAGGAAGTGTTGGAATGTCGGAGCCTTCACCGACAGTAAGGGCATTGAGGCCAAGGACTCAGCACAATGCTGGTGAGTCACGGAATCTTCACGATGAAGCAGAAGAATCGGACGGTGAAGAAGCACACAATGAGCAGATGGAGGAAATGCAGTTGGACAATAATGTCGATGAATCGATGGAACTGAGCGGCCATGACGAGGACGCGAATGCAAACAGTGAGGAGGATGATTATGATGATGAGGAGCCTCGGTTGACAATTAAAGAGGAGCCTGAGGATGAAAATTCTACTAAAACAACATTTCCCCCGCGGATTTACGAGTGTAAAACATGTGATCCTGCACCGGAATTTGCCACTCTGGTTGAATATTTGGAGCACCTGAAAAATGCACATCAGCAAAAGGTAGTTTGTAACTGCACATCATGGCAATGATAAATTAAATCTTAAAATATTTTTATTTCTAGTCAAAGTGCCACGAATGCCCCTACTGTAACTTTATTTACCAACATTCAAACCGACTTCAACGTCATATGATGACAGCTCATAAAAACCTTCGTGGCAATGCGTCAATTAACGACAGGAGAATTCAAAAGTGTACAATGTGCACCTATGTAGCTGCTAACGCATCAGATATGGAGAGACATCATCGTCTACAACACATGACCAAACGATCCTTTTGTTGCACGAAATGCTCGTATGTAACTCACGTTCGAGCCAGGTTTACTAAACACGTTAAATACCACTCGATGCCATTGATTAAGTGTGATGATTGTGACTTTCGTACTCCGTACAAGGTAATTTTACATAAATACAATATATTATAATTTTATCGTACGGTTTAATTCATGTGGAATCGGTTTTTTTTTCTTTTCCAGTGGAATTTAGATCGACACACACGAAATCACGGCGGTGGCGGAGCACATCAGTGCAGAGCTTGCAATTTTACCGCTGACATACGTCAAAGTTTGACTGTTCACGAGACGAATCATCATGAGCCACCGCTGACCCAGTTTACAAAAAGGCAGAACCCGTTGGATCGAAAGCCACGGAGTATTATTAAACGTTACAACCAGGTTGGTGCCAGTGATTATCGTGATCTGCCAAGTCAAAATTCATTGTCTGCCGCAAAGACCCTTGAGGATCAATCTGCAGGCTCGCCAGATCCTTCTGCAGACGATACATCTAGTGCCATAGCTGGTGCTGAGTGTATAGCACTCAAGTGTGAAGAAAAAGGCTGTCAATTTATTACAGCCTGGGACTCGGAGATGCAGCGACACTTGGTTGAAGTTCATGGACCACTGCAGTCACCGAATAAGTCGCGCAAACCTGTACCAATGCTAATACCACTGAGTCCGGACAGTAAAGCGCAAAATTTACCAGTTTCTAATGGATCGTCACCAGTTTTACAAGTTCCACGAGTTCGAGTGAGACCTGAGCTTGCAAAAATTGCCAGAGACACAGAAATAGCAAAATTATACAGCAATCGTGAGGTAGGTTTCAAATAGTCAATTTATCGTTGTTTTTTTTTTATTTGAAAATATTTTTTTCTTTTCCTTTTTTTTTTTCGGGGATTTATTTGTCCACGATTAAACACAGACGATATCTGTGAAAAAAGAGGTAGGAGTAGAAAATACATTCCAGAAGAGGAATGCCAACTTCTTTGACAAACTTAAGGAGAGATTAATGACGACAAATGCCAGTGCCAGTACACCGCAGGTGGCTGTAAGTAATCCGGATGATTTCAAGTGTTGGTGCACTTTTGAAGCCAGTAGCGTGGAAAAATTGGCAGAGCACAAGAAAACCCATCACACTGCTTTAAGTGTATCGCCTGTTGGTCTCCTGAGCTGTTCAAAGTGTCAAACACGTTGTAAGAACTCAATCGATCTG
This sequence comes from Macrocentrus cingulum, assembly GCA_002156465.1. Lineage (NCBI taxonomy): Eukaryota > Metazoa > Arthropoda > Insecta > Hymenoptera > Braconidae > Macrocentrus > Macrocentrus cingulum. The sequence goes on along the minus strand of MVJL01002984.1, from coordinate 21,138 downwards.
CAAATGCACATGCAATTATGCAACGAAACGAGAAATAATGTAACAATTAATAGTAGTAGCGAAGAGAGCACTGTCAATGTGGCTGCATCCCAATATAACGAAGTTGAATATCCGTTTCAAGTGGATTGGGATGGGAATGTCGGTGGGCTGAATTCCTCTGAATCGTCGGTACGGGTTTTTGTTTGTTATTTTATGAGTTTATATTCCTACTTTTAATTTTTCTATAACAATGTTAACCCTTACTTAGTAGATACTGCAGGTTAAATAAGTAGTGTTAAAGCAGAGTGACAACTAAACACAATTATTTCCATAGGTTGAAGGAGCAATCACAGCTCCACGGCGAGTATTCAAGTGTCCACACTGCCCATTTTGGGCGTCGACTGCCAGTCGTTTCCATGTGCACATTGTTGGGCATTTAAACCGAAAGCCATTTGAGTGCTCACTCTGCGCCTACAGATCCAACTGGCGTTGGGACATTACCAAGCACATAAAACTCAAAACAGCCCGCGATCCGGCCCACTTGAATGCCAGAGTTTTAATGACAGACGAGACTGGCCGAAGAAATTACTCCAAGTACAATAAATATCTTGCACAGGTATATTAAATTTTTTTATTCATATTCTGCGGCATGTATTTGACTATTTATTTATTTAACAAAGATGGATCCACAAAATGCAGAGGAAAGCAATCAGAATGAGAGTGGTAAAAGCAGTGACACTCAAGGGGAATCTTCAAAGCACTTAATAGTGATGGATACCAAAGATGATTCACTGTCTGCTACAACGCAGATTCTGTACAATAAGTCGTCTACAGGTAGTATTGAAAGTTCATCGCCGTCAAAGCCGTCGCCACCGCCTTCGGCTGCTAGAAGCCAGGGACAGTCTCTGTTGAAAAGTTCAAATGGAAATTCCCCATCGTCGTCGGCGTCTGTTTCAGCGGGTACCACAGGACCTTCTACCTCGAGCGAAGAAACTAAGCGTACTCTGTGGAAATGCAAAAGATGCAATTATCGCGATTCGAATAAAGATATGGTACTGCTTCACGTGAAATCCCACTATGATGCAATGGAACATTCCTCAGAAACTGATAAGGTATTGTATACCATTTGTGATAATATGAGTTTCATATTTTACTCAATGGTCAATGCTTGGTGTCAACAGAATCCACTTGCTTGCAAGGACTGTCCATTCATTGCTACGGATGCTTCAGCACTTGCACTTCATCAGATTCATCATCGTCCAAATCTCGAGGCTATATTCAAATGCTACCTCTGTCCGTATTATGTCAGTACAAAAACGTAAGTTTCGCTATGAAAATAAAAAAAAAAATGTAAATTGAATTTATAAATAAATAGAAAATTTTATATTTCAGTGAACTTTTAGAACATGCTCGACTTCACGGTGAGGAGCTTGCATCGGTACATCAGCAACGTTCGGGCGGATCGGATGGCACGCAAAAAAAGTCAAAGAGTGTAATTCGAGCAGGCTCAACAAATTCTGTGCCTCAAATGGACATTTCTGTTGAAGAAATTGCGCCAACGACAAGCCCACTATTGGCCGCAGCTGCGGCAAAAACGAGCGATGGATCATCCGTTACACCGCCGTTGCTTCTAGACACTCGAGCGCTGCCCGACACACCTCTCGTCTGGGTCTCTCGACCCGATGAAACTTTTGCAAAGATGCTCAAGTGCCGTCATTGCCCTTACGTGTCGTCCAGGCGAGCCGAGGTGCACGATCACGAGACGATGCACGCGCTGTCGTCGAAAACTACTCAATCCATTGCGTGTCCCGACTGCAGTTTTAGCTGTTACTTGAAGGAAGTGATGGAAACCCACGCGGCAATGCATCAGGGCGCCTTGGGCACAGTCCACTGCCTTGTAGACAACAATCGCAGAGACGCTCAGCAGCTCGAGGACCTCACGGCACTCTTGGGTCTCGCGAAAACTCCGACATTGGGTCCAGAGCCGGATCTCTACGATGCTCGCCTGGTACACTGCTGCAGCAAGTGTCCGGCCCGGTTTCTCTGCGAAAAAGACCTACAAATTCACCTGAAATATCACTCAACCGACCAGGCATACGCTTGCGAATGGTGTTCATACCGTGCAAGGCAGCCAAATCACTTGTCAGCTCATGAAAATGCCCATTCCACTGAATACCAAAATCGATCACGATACTTGCTGTCCTTATACGGTCATTCACAGCGTTTTCCACCACCTAGAACGACCTGCATTGAGGTGAAGAATCGACAGGAAAAAAATGGCATGGATGTCGCCTGGATTGTAGTGACTAGTGTGACAAGTCCAATAAAAAATTTCCACATTACTCCAACTCCTGCACATAGAATTGAAAATCAAGTGTTTACCTGCGCTAAATGTCCTGCTAGATATTTTAAACTCGACGCGTTAGAGTATCACATGACACTGCACGGATCAAACAATAGATTTAAATGTTCAGAGTGTGATTATTCATCGAAAACCGGACAGAATCTTTTAAAACACCAGGTCGTTCACAGACGACACACAACTGAGTCGAGTGAACCGCCTCCAACTAATCTACAACCACCGTCAGATCCTCAGTTTAGCAATTTTATAAGAGGCAATCCAAATTTTGTTTATCAGGGATACATGAGGAACGGTCGATTAAGGGAAAAGCGTTACAAGTGCCATAAATGCCCGTCGGCGTTTGAAAAACGCGAGCAGTACCGCGTGCATTTGACTTTGCACGGTGCTAAGCAAAGATATCGCTGTGATACGTGTGATTACTCGGTGAAATACTATGCTAACTATATGCAACACTTGAAAAAACATCATGCCAATGCTGAGGCTCAGGCTAGCAAACGAAAAATGGAGATGCTGGTGGATAGTAATGAGGCAGTTGTGGAAATTGAGAGTAAGGAAGTGACGAAATCACGGCGCAAATCTACAATCTCATCTGGCGCGACTTTTGCATCAACTGTTTCGCCGGTTGACACTGCTTCGGCCATGTCAATTTCCAATCAAGATAAGCAGTCACTTTTACTGATGCAGAAAAAAGGAATTGCCACGACGGCGGATGAAAATCAAATGAAATCCTTGCGCTGCAACGAGTGTCCATTTTCGTCGTCAGACAAGGAGGCACTCGATATGCACAAGCGTCGTCACGGTCTTGAAAGACTCACTCCGCCTTGTCCACACTGCAATTATGTCCCGAGAAAAGATGAAAATCTTGGTGATCACATTAGACTTCATTTTACAAGAATATGCAAGCCAGAATCCTACTTGGTCGTGGAATTACTCTCATTGACCATGCAGAGAATTAATGTCGGTGAGAAAAACGATAAGAGTGAGCAGTTGCTCTTTCGTGATTGTGGTGACGGTAAATTTTTACCGATTAACAATTCCAGTTTACTATCAAACAACGTCTTAAATGGAAATGGACTTCAAGAAAAAGTAGTAATTGATCCAAACACGGGTGAAGCTACTCGCTTTACTGCTTGATTCATACGAAATTTTATAAATTACTTTCATAACTTATTTATATGTATATATATATAAAGTATGCAGTGTTTAATTTTGTTAGTACTAATGACAAAATGAAAAATATCATAGTCATGTAATAAATAAAATTGTTTTTTTTTTTGTTTTTCTTTAATTGAGCTTACTATAAATATTTGTAAAAATAACATCACATGAAATAAAATTCTGATAATATATTTGTATTATTTTACTTTTGAATAAGAAAAAAAATTATTTATTTCTAGATGATTTAATCTGCGCTCAGTGATTAAATCGTAAGAAAGTCGAAGAAAATTGTAGTAAATAATAGAAGATTATTTATTAATTCTATTTTATTATTCTTGATTTTAATGACATTAGTATAGTAAATAATTATCAAATATTTTTAGAATTAGCTTATTGGCTAATTATTTATTCTAATTCATCGCATATAGCAGAAAGTAACGAAACGAAAAATTACAAATTCGTAAAATATCTTATTTAAATACACTATTTCATTATTGACGTATTATTTTATTTATTCATACACTAACTATTTGCCTGTTTTTAACGTTATAGTTCACAAAATGTCCAATAATTTTTTTTTTTTCGACACAATTAAAAAAAAATATATATCCACCCTATTCCTATACAATGTTTTGCTATTATTATTGGCGATTAATAAACACGTTTTCTCACTAAACAACATCAACAAAAAATTGAATGCTAAATTGAATTGTTATCGCCTACAATAAAAAGTGCGTGAACAAAATTATAAATATTTTAACGTGTTTATTCTATTTTTTTTTTGTTTTCTAGATTTTCACAAATTAATGTCCATTATTTCACTGCAGTACAAATCCACTGAAAAAATTGTCTTAAAAAAAAAGAATACCTTTATGACACAACAGCCAGCTATCAAATTATCGACATCAATATCCAAATATTTCATTGACGCACATGTTGACAATTGGTCGTAGCTCTTGCTGAGCATAATCCTCAGGAAGTGGAAGTTGAGATACCAGACGTACCAGCAATTTTGCTGGAGGACGATCCTCGCTACGTTGCAGTGCCAGCAAACTTCGAGCCAGATGCAAAGTACGTTTTGCAATTTCTGCTTGACATAAACTGTAAAAAATCATCGTATAAATATTCACCGTCATAAAAAAATCAAAAATTCTTTCAAAATACATACGTAAGTTTTGCTGTAGGACAGGGAAACTGATTGACCTTAGTGCTCAAAGAAATTAACTGCGGCTGCAAGAGCTCCAGAGTATATCCAATTTGTGAATAATCCGGATTATTTACAAATGCCTCAACCTCTGCGGCAGTTGTCATGTAATCCCACAAAAGTTGTCCTTGGTAGGACCATCCATTGACGAGACTGTTGACCTCTGGTGGGACCATGGGGCTCAGAAGTGATTTCAAGTAGTCATAATTTCCATTAACAAGAGCCTCAGCAGCCAAGTGTTGAATAATGATTTCATGAGCTCTGTCCCACTGTTTGGCTTGAAGTAGATACCAGGCAGCCTCGCCATACCTCTTGAAAGCACATGCTCGAATGGCTTTAGCCTCATAAATCCACTGAATAGGTATGCCAAGCTCTTCTTTCAGAAACGTCTCACGTTTTAAATAATCTTCATCGTCATTAATCTGGACATGTCTCTCAAGCAGTTGTGTGACTGCTAGCCGCCGAGTCTGAGGATCATTCAGATGCAATACCACGAAAACGGCCCAGTGCCAGAGATCGTGAGCCTCCAGTTGCGCGGCGAAATTCGTGTGCGTAAGTGCAGCGACGTAGTCCGACAAATGCGAGTATCCCAATCCAACGATGACTTGCTGCAGCAACCAGCAAAGTCTGTAATCCAGTGGATCTGCCGTGTGAGTCATGGGATTGAGCAGTTCCTCCAGAGAATGATTACCGGTGGAGTAGAGCTTTATAAGATGATAACACAAATCAAACACTTTCTTGTCGCTGGTGGTTTCCGGCACAAAATCGTTGACTTTATATGCAGGCATAGGAGCAGTCGCATAAACTTCGCCTTCGTCGGGCATAAAAGCAGCCTCGTAGAGCTCCAAAACATCGGTGATTGAAGCTGTTGGTACTGAGAGATACCAAAGATGAATGGCAAGAGCTCTTTTCCAATCAAAACTCTCGCAGACATTCACGATCTCGTCGTTGTACTGAATCAAAGGTTCTCCGGTTGCCAACAAATAAACCTTTAATCGCGCCAGCGAAACATTTTGAAGGACATCCGTGGCTTGCCAAAGTGCAATTGTTTGCTTGAGTAGCTCTTTGATAGCTGAGGCTCCCTCGAATTGAGACATCAGCAGTGCCAAAGTGTAATCTCCAACTTTTCGCGCTTGCTCGCAGGCTTCCGGTAATTTATTTGCAGATAATAGTGACATTAATAGCTCATCTTCCGCTGTAATTTCAGCAATTTCACTCTGAACTGTCTCCTCAACAGCAAGTTTCAGCCACTCGCCAAATGCCTCGCGTCTTATCATCACATGATCGTGACTGGTTTGTTTCTCGTCTGCCTGCAATGATGGCAGGTTTCCCCATAGGGCAACGCACAATTGCCACACTTCGGCAGAGTACAGTGACAAGCGATCGGCATTCGAGCCCTCAATAATGTCCTGAGCCAGCGCGCAATGGTCGTGGAGAGCTGTCACACCTGTTCCCGCACGAATCCAATTGCAAATGTCATCTTGACCTATCACGCAGTGATTCAACTGCACACGCAGATGATCCACGATGCTCTTTTTGAATATTTGAATGTAATCTGCGTCTGCTCGAGATCCTCCCAGCAGTTGCAAGCGTTGAACGATACTCGTTGATGTGTTGTCGCCTGCACTACGTCCTGAGATATAAGTCGCAATTGTGCTGAAAGAATTTTCAAGTGGAACAACCGAGGCTTGCTCCTGAGTGCTCAGTGATATCAGTGTTAGTCCTGGTCCCCAGCAAGGCTTAAATTTCCTGCCCATTTGAATGCTCATGTCGGCGATACAGCGAAAATTCAACTTGTAACAGATGGAATCTTTCAGTGGAATCATTTCTGACCGAAACTTTAGCACACGTGTTTCTGGATTGACGATTGGCGGTGGAAAAAATTTCTTACTGATTTTTTTCGATTCTGCCGGCTTGATCTCTTGAATTTTCTTGGTTTTCATCTCTTTCACAGGCTGAAACGAGTCCTTGGACATGGAAAATGACGAATCATTGTGAAACGAAATGTTTGAACGTAAAGTTGGCACGTAGAGTGATTTAGAGCCATTTTCCAGAACTTGAAACTCGTAATTTTTCAATGACGTCTCGGATTCACCGTAAATATCACTCATGTCATCGGCTTCAGTGTCGAAAAAACTGGCTTTCATCAGTTGAAGTTTGTGACTGTCAGTTCCAGTGAGACGAGCATAAATCGATGTTGGGCTCAGTGCACTTGTTTTATCTCCATTAAAATCTTTCAAGTTATTCGCATCGTTGGGCGCATCATAGTCTTCCTCAGAATCCTCCTCATCTTTTGTTGTGCTCATTGGCTGTCCATTTAGGCCATTCATTGATTTATCTTTTAGCCAATTTTGCGGGGTTTTTTGATTCATTTTACGGCTTCGTCGTTGAAGCATCTCTTTAGCCATAGGTGTACTCGATTGAACCGCTGACTTTTTGCTTGATTGCTCCAACATCTTCAGTTTCTTCGGGCCATCGGGTATTAACTCTGCGTCCTCGTCATCAGAGTCACTGAGTCCGTACTTTGAGAAGTGATCGACGTTGAATACCCAGGATCCAGTTTCCGGGCGGTACTCCAAGAATCGAGTGTCGTGTTTGGCACAAACTCGGCGTAATTTATCCTCATACTTCATGACAGCCAGGCGATTGGGGTCAGTGATTGGTTCATGAAGATTTTTATCATGTGGCCAAACACGATCGAGTGTAACTTGAGCTCGTCGGTTCAAGCCTTGTCCTATTGGTGGCTTGTTGCTATCATCTGGATAAATAATTACCTCACGAGAACGGAAATAGACAATTTCATCTAAATCCAGGCCATAGACATCGAAGGAATCCGGAAAAAAGACATTTCCATAGCCATTACGTCCCACAGTGAAGTTTGGAACGATGCAAGTTTCTCCACGGACAAATTTATCAATTTGATCCAGTGGTGGAATCGTGTAGTATCCAGATCGATTGAGATTAATTTTAGCGGCATTTGGCGTGTTCTCAGCCGATACTGAATATGAACTGCTGTCCAAGTCGTGAGCAGACTCATCAAACGTGATGGAATAATCTGCGCCACTCTTTTCTTTATGTGTGTTCTCTGGAGTGGCATTTTTCTTATTGTGTGCTAGTAAATCAGCCACAGTATTCTCCAACTCTTCCTCGCGAATGTCCGATGAATTAAATGGCGACTTCTGACCGTCAAAGGCAGCCTCAGGTACTTTTGTTGATCTCGGCAAATGAGACTTTAGCCACGAAGTCGATGATGATCGTCTATCGCCATCGAGATTGCGAATATTCTGCTGGAAATTTTCTTTATCGCCATTTCTAACTTCATTATTGCATACCGAGGCTACCAGGCTGTCTTCCACAGTTGTTTCCTTGGCGACGTTTGATGTCGTCGTCTGATTTTCCTCGGCCGACACAGGCTTGTCTTGAGTTTTTGGACGCAATACGAGGCGTTTGGTGTTGGAACGTGGCTGGAAAGCCTCCAAGAGCGTTGGATCCTCCTCTTCAAGTCCATCAAACAGCGATTTTCTCGACATTTGTCCGGGTGTAACAACATTACGCTTAATTTTCGGCAAATCCCTCGTCGTTGAGACCTTGTATTGCTTGCCTTTACTGATTTTTGTTGCGGAATTTGTAGGCTTGATCAGTTCCTCGGCTTTTCCAGAAGCCGGAAGTAAATTTTTAAGCAGTGGCGAATCTCCAAACGGTGTGGATACTAAAGCAAGAATTTGTTGATGAACCGGGACCGAGTTTAAATTTGGTTGCATAGGATTTGTGCCAAGTGTGCTGCCCATAAAATTCGTACTCTGACCAGGCATGGAATTCATGGAAAATCCACTAGGATTATTAAACACAGAACCGGTGGAAGTGTTGTTAAAAAGCCCACCAGGTTTGGCTGGTCCAAAGATAGAATTAGTTCCGGATAAATTTAAATTTGTGTTTGTTGGCAATGCCGTTGAAGCTGCGGGCGTTGGCGAGAAGAAACTCGTTTGGTTTGCCGGCTTGAACGGGGTATTGAAGAGTGAAGTGCTTGTATTAGTCGGTCCGAATGTATTGGTATTAAATCCAGTAGCAGGTGTCGAATTAAAACCTCCTGTTGTCGGTCCAAACGAGCTAACAGGCTTGGAGAATAAATTTGAGCTCGTGCTGGTCGGTGCTGTTGGGCCAAACGAAAATCCCGTGTTTGAAGTGGCTGGAGCCATGTTAAACGCCGGTTTTTGATTGAATAATCCAATTCCTTGATTTTGTTGTGGTGCTGTAAAGCTGTTGAAATTACTGGTCTGAGTATTTGGCACGCCAAATACACTAGGAGCTGGCTGATTAGTATTTGCATTGGAGAACAAATTGTTCTGCGTGGGCACACCAAATTTATTTTGCTGCGTACTCGATGGAAAGAGACTGGTAGATGTTGTTGGATTGAAAGCAAATGCGCTGGTTGTTGTAGTTGGAACTCCAAATCCACTTACAGGCTTACTAAAGAGATTTCCCGTTGTATTCGCCTGATTATTCACTGCAAAGCTATTAGACATGATTCCAAAGCTGCCGGTATTTGTCGCATTTGATGTTGGATTGGAGAACAGCGAAGAATTTGCATTGAAAATTCCCGATGTTTGTCCAGTTTGAGATGGTCCTTTTAAGCCTGCGTGATAATCTTCCATTCTCAGTTCTTCTAGTGATTTATTTTCGTACTCTTTCATGCACATAATACAATGATGCCTCGTAGCAATATTTTGCGTTGTACCATTTTTCACCATAGAATCAGTGCCTTGCACTGGGACAAACTTGACGACAGTACCTGTTATTCCCGCAGTAGTTGTAGTTCCCGTTCGAAATGCTCCTGATGTGCCAAACAAACTCGTGTTTTGCGTAGTACTCGGCTGGCCAAAAGGTGTTGTTTGTTGAACTGTTGGCTGTGGCTGACCAAACAAGGTGTTACCGGGCGTAGACATAAATGAGAATCCCGTCGACTTATTGTTTTGTCCAAAAGCAGAAGTCGTGTTATTTGTACCGAATAAAGTCGTATTGGTATTCTGCTGAGTTCCAAATAGGCCAGTGTTAGCTGTCGGAGTTCCGAAGGCTCCGAACGACGACTGAGTCGTAGCTGGTTGGCCAAATGCCGACGTAGTAGTGGAATTTCCAAATAAATTGCCCGGTGTTGTTCCAGCAGGCTTGTTGCTAAAGAGCGATGTGTTGTTGCTTCCAAAAACGGGGGTTGAGCCAGTGCCGAAACTCGTGGTTGAAATTGGCTTTCCAAACGCAGACTGGCCGAATGGGCTGCTCTGCGTCGAGGTGTTGAAACCACCTGAAAATAATACATTACTCTAGTATTTACTTGCTTAAAAAAATCTCCACACTGAGATAAGAGTATAAAATCACACAAACCAAAACCCGTGTTGCTAGTCTGCCCAAACATGATTGAGGGCAATTAATTCTCAATGTGGCTATAGCTAAAAAAGAATTACAAAAAATTTATATCAATTAGAATTATAATTAATATTCTGTAGGTACATGTGTAGCTCTGTGTATACAGCCACATGTAACTTGTGCAATTATCAGACGCAACATTGTGCAATGTTGGCGCTATTTTGATGCTTACCAATTGAACCTCACGGAACTGAATTTATCGAAGCAACGATGAACCATCCAGTGTAATTTTTTAAATAAGTTTGACAAACAAATATCACTCTATTCACAATAATTATACACGGAAAATAGATCTCTCTAACCTCGTTAACCAACGGCCGCTTCTACGCAGCAATCAAAGTATGACATGGCCGCAAAAAACACAATAATCGTCGTCAATCCGGCCAATCGCACATCGACGCTAAAAACCCCTAGCCCACGCCAGACCGGAAGTAGTCTGAGCTAGCAGCGCTCTCTATACTGCCGATGACGTTTTTCCGGTGTGCTGATGCCCCTCCACAATCTAATATGTGTGTATGTGTCTGTGGGAATATGCTTTTTTTTAGCAACGCAATTGATTCAAATTAGTCATAACAATTTTTTACACCTTCTTGGGTATTTTATATCAAATAAAATTTGTATGTATCCTGTAAAAGAAACTAAGTGTATCGGTCTAAAAAGTGTATCGGTCTAAAAATTATAATTGTATATTATAATTTTTATACAAACTTGAAGTGCTACAGATAAATTTTATTTTTGAGTAAAAGATGATATCTTGCATTATTGGCTAATAGAATCTGATATCAACCAATATCAATTATTGTTAGTTAATCCTTAATTTTCATTGGTTTGCGTTTTTAGGCGCCACAGATTGGCACCCAATCAATTGTGAGAGCTTTTATATGGCAGCTATGGCTGTACTTTTTCAAATGTTGAGGTTATGTGTGTCTGCATTGTGTCCGCGGTGTCGTTATCCGTTACAAGCTGATTGAGAGAGACTTTAGACGCTGTGTATGAATTAATAGTCGAATAAATCATAAAATTAAATCAAAATGATGAAGAAAACAAATGGTGGAAAGTATACAATTCCACCAGATATTCCAAACGATTATTATGGGTCTGTTGTTGAAACAATGAATTCAATGGAAGAGCATATCAATAAGACGGATGGAAGGTAATACTGTGGGTTAATTATTTTTTTCAATCGTAAATAAACGAATTAATTTAATGATTATGCATATATACTCACAATTTACATATCCAACTAATTCTGTACCTGTGTACTTGACTGATTTTCAGGTATCGTTGGAGCATGGATGATTTTGAGATAGGTGTGCCCCTGGGCAGAGGAAAATTTGGCCGAGTCTATCTAGCTCGAGAAAAGAAAACTCACTACATGGTGGCCTTGAAAACTCTGTACAAAGTCGAACTGGTGAATGGACGAGTTGAGAAACAGGCATTGCGAGAAATTGAAATTCAATCACATCTGCGACACCCTCGCATACTTCAATTGTTAACATACTTCCACGACGCGAAACGAATATATCTAGTTCTGGAGTTTGCAGCTGGAGGCGAGCTTTATAAAGCGCTGAAAAAACAACCAGGCGAGCGATTCAGTGAGCACTTGTAAGTATGAATTATTTTGACATGAATTAGTAACAAATACTAATGCATTAATCGTCGTATGACAAGGACTGCCAAGTACATTTATCAGGTAGCTGATGCTCTGGAGTATTGCCACAAGAATAACGTAATCCACAGAGATTTGAAGCCGGAAAACTTGCTGTTGGACGCCAATGGTGACATCAAACTCGCCGATTTTGGATGGTCAGTTCATGCCCCATCATCCAAGTAAGTTTTAAAAATGACTAGATTTATGTTGATGATGAATTATAAATAATTATTTTTGTAGACGTGTAACAATGTGCGGCACATTGGATTACCTGCCTCCAGAGATGATCCAGGGTCAGAGCTATAATGCTTACGTTGATCACTGGTGCCTTGGAATCTTGATTTACGAATTTTTAGTTGGACAACCACCGTTCCTCAGCGATTGCACTGAGGAAACTTATGCGAAAATCAAGAGCGTAGACATTCCATGGCCACCAGAAATCACTTCTGGTGCTAAAGATCTAATTTCTAAGGTAAGTTACAACATAATCAAATTCATTCTTAAAAATTTTTAATTGTCGTATTTTCAATTTAGCTTATTAAGCGACAAGGCTCAGACAGAATTTCACTTCCTGCAGTTAAAAAACATTATTGGATTTTAGCAAACAAAGATAAGGCATAAAAAATGTACTTTTAGTCTTTTTTTTTTTATTATCAAATTATTTTGTATTTTATGAAATAATTGCTATACAATAAACATTAGTGTTCATGAATTTTTTCGAGAAAAAAAATCAATAATTTTTTTCTGACCGCTCACTTGAGCCATTGATTTATTTTTTGGTTTATTCACGACACTAGTTGATTTAGTTGTTACGGTAGTTATTATAAGTGGATCCTTGTAATTTGTGGGTTTTGTGCCAAGTATATCGAGTGCAGTTAGACGTTTTATCGATGGTGTTTCTGTGATACAGTTATCTTCTAGTTTTTTTTCAAACACTGCTTTTGTGGACGGTGATTTTTTAATACTTGTTGAAGGATTGATCGCAATTTCTACATTGTCAACACCATTGTCATTGTTATCATCATAATTTTCCAATAATTCACGAATTCTTTCCTCCTCTAGCTCATCAGCACGCAAATTTGTCTGTACAGTTGTGCTTTTATTATTTGTCTCAGTAGCGCACTGATTTGTATCATCAATTGTGGGTTTTTTCTTCCCCGGAGTTACCGTAATATCAAGTTTGTTCTTAATAATACTAAAATAATTCGTCAGAGGTTTTATCTTACTCCGATTATACAAGAAACTGTAAAAATCCGAATCATCCGTGACTGGACTCGTGGTATAAGCGTGTAGAAGTGTAAAAAGACGCGCTAAAAATATTAAATTTCATTTTAGAAGTTAATTTAAAATTAAATTTAAAAAATTTGATCTTACCAACGTCAACATTGCGATTGACGAGATGCCAGTACATATCGGCAATAGTATTCTGCAGGGTTTTGTCGCCGAATGTGAAATAAACTATCGGTCGTCCAGTGACTGCTGCGGCCATTAGTTGGATTAAAACTTTGAGTTTGGGATCGCCACGAAATGCTCCACATCCCCAGTTACCCGTTGCCACGGCTGACAAATCACTGTTGGGTATTTCAGACGAACTAAATCCAACATATGCCTACAAAAAATCGACAATAAGTACAAAGAAAACTATAAAATAATAATTAACAACCTTATTGAGCTCTCGAATGATATTTTTCATGTAAAATTGTTGATCTGATTTCATAAAATGCAGTGCGTCAATCGCAACGACAGACGTTTTACGTCGTCGGCTATTATCATGCGGAGTCTCATCAATAAAATCTCCAGTCCATCTGAACGTGTGAGCATAACCCTCATAATCGCTGTAGCGTTCAATGCCACTGATAATTAATGCCTCCGTGTCGTCCAAGACTTCCGTGACAAGCATGGTTACGAATAATTCCGGACAGATGAGAAATCGTATTTCCTCCTGAACGCAACCAAAATGCAATACTCCACCGCCGACAAATTTATTAGCAAAGTCCACTTGAAGCAGACCAGCTCCTTCACTTTCAATCGTGCCTTTGCTCGTGATGTGAAGCGGCGGAAATTCTTTGTGGATTTTGTCCCATCTAGGACAATCTTCTTTCGGAATATATCGACGCTGTATTGTTATAGTGCCTTCAGGAGCTACGCTATGAAAGAAAACAATTAGTATAAACCGGTATAAGATAATAATTTGCTTTTAGCACCTGCAGTGGTGACTCTTCTGAAGTAGTGAAATATACACTTGAATTTTTCCTCAATCACCGACATTTTGTTCGTTTGTTCTGGGACAAATGCTGCGAAAAGTCTACAACAAAACGAAAATACAAGTTCATGAGTGATTGAACGTAAAAAAAAAAATTGGATGTTATTGAATTAGAAACCTGTTAAAATTGATGTGTGGAAATAGCCCGTATTCCGCTTGTGGATTGTAACTATTTCGACGGGGAAATGTGCAGAAAAATGCGTTAGCTAGTAGAGAAGCCACTTGCAATTGACTCAGACTAATTGCACTATTTGTATGTTGTAAGAGCAATGGAATTGGTCCAGTTATAAGTGTTGGAAGTTGCAGAGCCAGTTGAATCATTTTTGGAAGCAAACTTTCAAAAAACATTTCAGCCTCTTCTTCATCGATTGCCTTGAAAAAAACAATTTTTTTTTATTAATATTTGATTGAATTTTAACGAACAATGGATAAATGTTTCATTTTACTTCAGTTAAAAAATGATGAAGAGCTGGAAAACTCCATTTTTCAGCATATTTGCTGTTGTACGATAGAATAGCTGCTTCCAACTGGATACTCGACATGAAGCTCTGCAGCAGGGCTTCTTGAATGACTTCCCAACGTATTCGCAATTTTCGTACCTTATTTTCCTAGTTTAAAAAAATATAGTGATATATTGACGAATTTTCCGATATACTTTTGACGTTTTTACTAACTTTTTCGATGGGATAACGACAACTCGGTGAATTTGGCATTCTCACGAACCCAACACCCCATTTATCCACAGCCTGAGCAGGATACGGTTTTAAAGGTCCTCTGTTGGGTATTGGCAACTGGGAAAAAAATTATTTTTATCATTGTAATAATTGTAACGCGTGATTTAAAGCTTTTTTTTACCTGGAACAACACCGTGTGAGACTCTGATGGATGAATTGGAGGATGTTGATGATGGCCAAAAGGTCCAAGACCTTTGTGTATATCATCCATACTCATTCCTTTCCACTCTGGTGAGTCGTCCATGGGTTCTGGCTCACTTTTACCAGCACACGGATAAACTTGAAGAAGAAATTAATTTTTTAATATTTATTTCATTAACGTATTTTGATTTGTTTTATTAAAAGTATTCGTTGATTCTTACACTCGTCGAAATTCGTGCTGTCCAGTTGATCTGGTGACTCTTTGTCGGACTCGGAAAACAGGTCTGGAGAACTTGGAGCTTCATCAAGCGTCAGAAGTGATTTTGCCATTGTGTAAATAACTAGATTATTTATTTATACGTAGTGTAGGAAGTGAATCACCAAATAAATGCAACCGGATTAAAAAAAAAACCACAATGATGATTAAATGAATGACAGAAAAAAGGCTATCATATTCGTATTCTGTGGTTGAGGTTAGTTTCTATGTACTTTGACGATTATTTTTATTGAATATTTAATATTTGATAGCTCAAATCTACTTTATGAACATTTGAATTGTTTATCGCCACATGTGGCAAATAATTTTAAAAAAACTATTAGCAAGTCTCTGTTTATTTGGTATTTATTATTTTTCCGGACAAAATTTTTTGTCGAGGGGCAAATCTCTGGCGCCAGAAGCGGAACAAGCAGACGCCAGATGGTAAAAAGTAATACATACCTGAAGTCGGTAAGCTAGAAAATCAATAAAAATAATATACTGGCTTTGTATGCATGTATATAGTATAAGTAACAATAGTAAGGTTCTTTATTGTGTATTGTGTAATCGGAAGGACTATACTCATTGAAGCCAATTTGGTATCGCGATTCGCGACGATAATGAAAAGTAAATTATATTAAAATTTTATATATCCGTCGTACAGAGACGCAATAATCCCTTTTTGCTAAAATATTTACATATTGACTTTGATCCTGTAATAAAAGTTGCCTTATCTGATCGGCCTGGTAAAAGCTGTGAGTATTTTGATGTTTATCTACTGATTTTTGGTCTGTAATGCTGTGTACACAGTATCATATAGTATTTTTATTTTTTGTTACACAGGTTTATCAGCTAATACAGTCGTTTTTCCATTTGAATCAAACGTTTTATTTTGACGTTGTTGTGGAAGGACAGAACGTGATAAAAGGCTGTCATATGTTTGCGACATGGAAGTCAGAGAGATGATTCGAGATCAAATCTAAATAAACACAAAATTGACGAAATTTGATACTCATCTAATCGAGGACATATGCAAGGCGAAATATTGATGTCAAAGTAATATTAGAAAGGAGAAGGACAATTTTTATGGACTTCAATTGAATTTAAGAATAACGAATACACTATGCCGAAGCATTGTGAAGCTTGTAGTTCAGAATTCATTGATGACTATGCATTTCATGGTCATCTGTTGGGAAAGAAACATTTAAGAAACGTTGAACGAGCTAATATAAGAAAACGCCTTCAGGAAAATTCTGTATTTATTACTGGCTTACGACAACAAACATCGCAAAAAGAACTTCTGGATTTTTTCGGACAATACGGCCATATTGTTCATTATAAATATGGCCTCAAATATTTAATTGTAGAGTATGACAACAGGTAAATACTAAATTTAATTTTTTTTAATGAGCTTCAAAGCAGTTTTTAAACTGAAAATAATTTGTTTTAGTGCCACTGCTAAAATGTTATTGAGTCAGCCTATTTTTATGGGCAAATGGAGATTTAACATTAGGCCGAGAATAATCGAGAAACCAAGTAAGGAATAATTTTTATTAAAATTCATGTGTCAATAATTCGTGAATATCAATTTTTTTTCTTCGAAATATTTATCAAGAAATAAAATATTATATTTTCAGTTCAAAAAAATGACGAATTGAAAAATGGCAGTGATAAAAGTACAAGTAAAGAAATGGAAAATGGACTGTTAGATCCTAAAGTATTAGAAACAGAGTTGGAAAATGAAATCACGTTTGTTGATCAGTATAGGAAATTTCTTAGCCTAATTCAAGATGATGAAGTACCGAAAAATGGCATTAAAATATGTGAGACACTAAATCATTATTTAAAAGCCACATTTCCCAAGGGATCTGCATTACGATTTGGCTCCTCAATCACAGGAATTCATCTAAAATCCAGTGATGTAGATGTATTTTTCGACGTAGGTAAGAAATTTTTTCTCTACAAAAAAAAATAAATAAATTTACCTTAAAAATTGTACTAAAGAATTTTTCCCTTTTTTAATTTTAGGTGAGACTCACATCAACGAGGATGAAAATTCCGTGACCTATCATAACTCTTACGGTCAATTACTCACTCAAAATCTGATATTTCGAGAAGTAAAAAATGTCCTGTACAAAAATCGATCGACATTTTCTCGAGTTATTCCAATTCCAGTAGCGAAAACACCAGTCATCAAATTCCACCACAATCCAACAGCCACAAACTGTGACATAAGCTTTAAAAACAATTTAGCAGTGCATAATAGTCAATTACTAAAGCACTATTTAACAATGGACGAGCGAGTTAAGCCGTTGATGATCATCATAAAATACTGGGGAAAATGTTTGGGGATAACTGGATCAGGAAAAATATCCAACTACTCACTGGCAATGTTGATAATATTTTACCTGCAGCAGCCAAACATCAACCTATTGCCAACCGTGAAGGAGTTGCAGTCGTCGTGTGAGCCAATTTACAGTTGTGGATGGTTGGTGAGCTTCAACAAAGATTTCCAATCGACGTCTGAAAACACGAGCACTGTTCCGGAGCTGCTTCGAGGTTTTTTCAAGTTCTACGCAAAGTTTGACTTTAATCTTCTAGTTATATCTCCGTTGGAAGGTGTGGCGTATAAAAATACGGATTTCACGGAAATCAAGGCGGAGATTTGTGAAAACGTTGAGTCACTGAACCTCGACAAGTGTGCGTGTATTCAAGACCCCTTTCAACGCGACTACAACATCGCCAGCACGTGGACCGAACGCTTGGTCACCTCTTTTCAACACCAGTGCACGACTGCAGTGAAAATTTGCGATGCCGCTGAAGAGAATAATTACCAAAAATTGCTGTCAACGCTATGTGATCCAAGACTGCGGAAAAGAATATTAAAATCCAAAGTCCATCAATTTGCGATTGACGTTGGAAAATTTGGGACTTTTGGCTTGCCAGCAGACTTTGATAAAGATCTCGATGAGCAGAGCAAGAAACAAATTATTTCTGACAATTGGTTTGATATTGTGAGCAAACTAGTGGAGAAAATTATGAAGGATATTTTTAAATTTCAAGTGCATTCAATGCCCGATGGGCCAAACAAGCAGAAAAAGATTGAGGAGGAATCGGACGTGCATACGAAGGAGCGTAATCGAGTAATATTTAACTGTGAGGGGAAATATTTCATGCATCAATGCAGAAAACATCGAATTTCTAGCCTAGACCCTTCGCTAAGCTGCATTGACCGAGAAGCTCTGATCTCGGATCAGGTTCTCGAAGATTTAAAGAATAAATCGGAAGAAGAAACTTCAATTCAATTGACGTGTGAGCTAGAAAAAACGTTGACTCATGTTTTAATACGATTTTCTGATAAAAACTGTACAGAAAAAATATTTAACGGTTTTGCGACGTATATGATGGCGAAAATACCGAGTTTCATTGGTAAGGAGTTGCAACATATGGTTCAATATAAAAAAAAACTATAGTATAATACTTTCCACATTATTTAACAGCATAATATGAAAAGCTTTTATTTTTGAATCTATCACATTTTTTTTATTATTGAAAAACGAAAAAAAACGACGATGCCGAATTTACATTCAGTTAAATATCCCACTGCAGTTATTACAGTTTTAAGAATGTTAAAAAACGCCATTAAACTCTTGATGTTTGATTATAAAATAAAGTTTTCTATTTCAAATCTAGAACAATCTTTTTAATTTTTAATGGTATTATTGAGTACGCATTTAACAATATGTATATAGTACTTTTTACAATTTTTGGGTTTAAAAATATTTCATATTTTATCCATGGCGCCTGATGATTGTTAATTCTACTACAGTTCATTAAATAGTAAATCACTCATACTATTTTAAGTTTTGCTCAGAGCGACTAACAAAGATACTTTTTTATTATTACTTTTATTTAATTTAACTTTCCGTGTAAACTCTTCTTAATTTATGGCTACGGAAATCTTGAATCCAAAAAATAGAGAAAATTACAGCCATTCTTAATATAAATTTTATGAGCTTACTTAAAAAGTCCCAGGAAATTGTCCGAACTTCACGGAAAATCTTAATTCTTCCGTGGAGTTTTTTATTCCGTTTGAGAATTCATAAAGTCCCAGGAAATTGTCCGAACTTCACGGAAAATCTTAATTCTTCCGTGGAGTTTTTTATTCCGTTTGAGAATTCAGATCCAGGGTCGGAAAAATTTCGACCAGGCATAGTTCTAGGTAGATAAATCTTTGATGAAACTAGAAAAAGGAGAAGGAATATAAATAGAATTCAGATCCAGGGTCGGAAAAATTTCGACCAGGCATAGTTCTAGGTAGATAAATCTTTGATGAAACTAGAAAAAGGAGAAGGAATATAAATAATAATAAAAAATAACTAATCAAATGATAGAAAAAAAAATATTTATCTACCTAGAACTATTGCCGCCAAGCTGAGGATCGTGATTGTAGGGCTGACAGATGTTTTTATATAGCAGCACAGGTAGATGAAGGGTAAAATACTGATCCCGAATAACGCCAGCAATGCAAACATGCTGCATATCTCGTTTCCATGGTATAGCTCAGTTCCCACCAAATTATCCACCACCGGAAACATTACCATATTATTGTACCATATCAACTTCACAAATTGATCCCCAGTAAATTAATGCCGATGTTCCAGTCATTGCCTGCAACTATTTCTGGCCTGAGAGCATTTATTGCAGTGGCTGTGTGGCGTAGAGTGCCACTGCTAGTGCCAGGATTGAAATGCCTGCAGTTGTAGCAATTATGGATTTGTACTCCTCCTTTGATAAATCCATTAGACCAATCGACGAACTATTGAAGATCGCTGACAAAGTACTAATGGATATGTTCTGGACAGGCAATTTACTCGGAAGAGTATAACTGCCTGGTCGAAATTTTTCCGATCCTGGATCTGATTTGTTGAACGGAATAAAAAGGTTGTCTTGCCGGCACCATTGTGACCAAGTAGAGCAGTTATTTGGCCCTTGTAAAAATCAATGGATACTTCACGGAGAGCGTAAACACTCGCTTTTCCGAAGAAACTCGGTTTAAATTTTTTCTCTAGCCTTCGAATTTGAATATTCCGGGCTGGAGACTCCCAGGTGGTACGACTTCATATTGGTTCAATGGCAAATTGCTCTCACCATCTATGTCGCAGTCATCGATGATTGGATCGCGTTTTTTTCTCTGAAAACACACCATTCTTCACTAACTTGGAATACTCAAAACATTATTTTTTCATTTCTATGCATTCGTGAGTATTTACAAACCTGCAGAAAATAAAATGGGTTTTTGCCAACACCATATTTCCCGGGTCGAACAGCGTACACATATATCGTCATGAATAAATGAAAAAGTGCCGAGGATAGACAAAATCATGAGCATCCCAATACTATAGCCTCAACGGGTACTGTATCATCACTATTAACAAATAAATTATTCCATTGAATACCCTGCTTCACTGAAAAAGAAACAAAATTTTTATAAATGATAAAAATTAGTTATTGTCATATGAAACCATTATTCGAAGCAGTACTTACATTTGTTTTTAAAATGGAAAGTATCGGTAGCAAGTAGAAAAAACTGTGGAGAGCAGCTGTACACTGCCAGCAACATAAATTCATGTAATTCTTCACCCCATTCATCGACATGAGAATCTAGAAACAAAAAAAAATCAATTACTGAGCATGATTATTCATCTGTTTTTTTTTTTTTTAATTCAATGGATTTTGAAAATGACTCTACAAATGCCTGATGGAGATATCATTTTTGTATAGTGGAACGATGAAGGTTTTAGTTCGGAACCACCGTGGTTACTTTTACCAGGGACGAGAGAAGTATTTTTTATGGCATAGATATCGATTCGACTTTTTTTTATAGATAGATTCCCGCACTGATGCGAGCTAATACATTATATATAAAATATCAAGTGTCATCGTTTGGTTATTATCAAATTGGTGATCTC